>WSXT02036075.1:3026-13528 GCA_011762715.2 Neuroterus valhalla
AAAGAAAATTCTGATACGATTTTCCCATTTTTATTCCTTGATGGATTTTGCCAGTTCCAAAATTTACTTCTAGGTTGAAAATCAAAGTTTTTGGTACAAAATTAGGATTCCGAAAGAAAATTCCGATACGATTTTTTCATTTTTATTCCTTGATGGATTCTTTCAGATCGAAAATTTACTAATAGGTTGAAAATAAAATTTTTTGGTACAAAATTAGGACTCCAAAAGAAAATTCTGATACGATTTTCCCATTTTTATTCCTTGATGGATTTTGCCAGTTCCAAAATTTACTTCTAGGTTGCAAATCAAAGTTTTTGGTACAAAATTAGGATTTCGAAAGAAAATTCTTATACGATTTTTTCATTTTTATTCCCTGATGGATTCTTTCAGTTCAAAAATTTACTACTAGGTTGGAAATCAAATTTTTTGGTACACAACTAAGATTCCAAAAGGAAATTCTGATACGATTTTTCAAATTTTAGTCCTTGATGGATTTTTCAAGATCGAAAATTTCTACTCGGTCAAAAATCAAATTGATTTTCGCAATTTCTTATTCTAGAACCGGATATCATAACCGAATATCATCCCTTTTGTTCGAAGACTATCTGTTGGGGAATTCATCTTTCTGGATTGGGAATTCATCTTCTCCAGATAGAAAGTTTTTCCATCTGGATTCAAAATTAATGATGTTAAGAGGAATGTATCTTTTCAGTTCGAAAATTGAACTAATTGATAGAAAATAAACCGCTTTTATTTGAAAATAATTTTTTTTTTCAAAAATTCGTGGTTTTGAAAAAGTTATCCATCGTAGGTTGGAAATGTATCTATCTGGTCTGAGGTTTATTTATTGGCTACATCAAATCTCAGGGTTTTCATTGAAAAATAATTTTTTTTGGTTGTGAAATAATTTATTTTCAGGAGGATTCAACTCTCACCTAGAACTTCCGACTTTTCAGCTTAGTAACCCATTCCTGACGTTAAAAAATAATATATTCTTGGGAAAAATCAATCGTACTGGGTTGAATATTTTGTTGAAAACTTTTTATTATTTTAACCCAGTAGTTTGACTCTCAATTAGGTGGTAGAATCTACGAACAAAAAAGTTGGTTTTCCAACCAAAGAGTTAAGGTGTCAACTAAGAGAAATAAATTTTTATCTTGAAGATTAAAAGATAAGACGAAAAACGAATTTTCAAGAAAAGTGGTTGATTTTGGATCCAAAAAGACGAGCTTTCAAGACTGCAGTTGTATTCGAAACTGAAAAATTCGATTTATCTACCGAATAGGCAAAGCTTCATTAAATAGTAGAATTTTAAAACAAGTTGTTGATTTTTCAACAAAAAAATATCAATATAAAACGAAAAGTTTGCATTTCGAAAAAAAAGAAGAAAAATTTTCTCTTGTCCGATTTGTGTTGATCCACGTTAAAATTTTTTCTTTGAAGAAACATAATTATTCGGCTGCAAGATTAGGTTCAGAATAGAATCATTTTGCAAAACATCCAAGTGCTTCGTAAAAAGTTAGTCCTCCATGGTTGAAAATTCATCTTTTTCGGTAGAAGAGTTCTTAACTATGAATTGGACTTCTATGGTAAAAAAAATAACTATTAAATACAAAATTTTATTAACCGGCTTGAATATTCAACTATCCATTCAGAAAATCAAGAATCTTAATCCTGATGTAGCTAAACATGCTTTAGTTCTCGCATTGTCTCAGACTTCGCAAAGTTTGATTCAAAATTTCAGCTGAAAGTTTATGAAAAAATATGGATTTTGTTTGAGTTGAATTTGTTGAGAATAAGACAGCATTATTCACAAAAAATGAAAGAAGATATTTCCAGAGTTGTTTTTCCTTTTCTCAAGAAATTCAATTTTTAAGCTTGCAATTCAACTACCACTATTGAAATGAAGGACGGATAAATAAATTATCCGATCCTATGGTCTTCTTTATATAAAATGAGGAAGCCCCTTATTGGAGAAAAAACGTTTCGCTTCTGGTATAAAAGCCTCTTCAGTTACAGTAAAAATTCAACCTTTCTGTCTTAGTTAACATTTTGTTTAACATAAACCACATATCTCCTGTGCCTAAACAGAGCAAGAAAACAACTAATATCAACAGAAAAACAAGAAACAAAATAGAGGCAATCACGTCACGTCGCAAATTGTCGATGAGAACCAACTTTTAAACAAGCTTGAGGCAGTGTATCAAGAACTTTCAGTTACAGTTAAAGATCCAAAATGTTTGTCGCATTCAAAAAAATGCAATAAAAATTCTGGAGTGAGTGTATCTGTGGATTAGGCGAAAAATATGAATATTATATGAAAAAAAGGTGGCGCACTCTGATGTTTACCTCATTCCCGAGATAGGACTGACACTTTGGAAATAACATGCGGATGAGAACGAATGAAGTCAAGGACTAAAGAAAATAAAGAGAGTGGTGGGAAGATAGAAAACGTACAATACGTTGCGCAATCAGGAAAAAATGGCGACAAAGATTGCACAACAACAGCGGGAACATTCGAAATTAATTGAGATAACGCAGATATAAATTGACGAAGACATTCTGAAATCAGCAGAAACAAAATGGCGAAAAAAAGTACATTGTTTTGGCGGGTACATTTGAATGTTATTTCACTGAAACAAGTGAAAAATTGAAAGGAGAATCGGAAAAATATTTTAAGAGTTTTGTTGACTGCTATAAGGTGCAGTGTCCAGATCATCATGTGCACAATCATTTTTATATCCACTAAGACGAACATGAAGGTATCGTTCAGAATTTTATTTATTTATCCATCTCTCTTACCTACACACACTGATCGAAACTTCAACAGAACATCCCTATACAGTATCCATGACAAAGATTTATTACTTAAGAAAAAAGCTGATTTCCACAAATGGGAATCCAACTACTATTAGTGAAGGATTTGTCTCTTCTAGTTGAGAATTCCTTTCCTTTTCTGAAAAAATAAATATCCCGTTCAAAATTTCACGATTTTGGTAGAAAACTCAATTATTTGGTTTCAAATTGACTTTTTCTTGTTCGCGAGCATCACATCCAACTGTTCTGTGAAAAAATTTCATAATTGGGTGAATGTTCCAACAACCTGGGATATTTTTCTCTCTTAACTAGAAACTTAACTCCTCTGTTTCGAAATTGGTTCCTTTCAGATTTGATTTGACAGTTTTTGGATTTATATTAAAGTATATCCGGATGCAATATCACTTTTTGCATTTCCCATTCAACTTATTTTCAATAGGAAATTCAACCATTCTGAAAATTCAACTAACTGCTTAGTTAAAAACTGATAGATTCTGATTGAGAATTCAAGGATTTAAGAAATATTCCCACTTAGTCAAAAGTTGCGCTTCAATTCAAGGAGGGGAAATCTATCAGTGCAAGCAAAATATTTTTTTTTGTCTGAACAATAAGTATCATTCTCACTAGAAAGTAAACCATTCCATTGGTGGTGAAAAATGGATGTTTTTCTATTAGAAATTTAACAATTGGTAACGATTCCATGTCTTCTGTTAAAAACTAATGTCTTCTGGTAAAAATTCATTCTTCTCCTCAGGAAATCCGTGTTTTTAGTCTTAATATGCAACTGCTTGGTTAAAATCAATCCATGGTTGTAGAGAATTAGAGGATTCCATTGAAAATCAAACCATTTGGTTGACCTGGAGCTAAGATTTCAGGTTATGTTGTTGTTTTATATGCTCCTTACAGTACCTGTAATTGGACAAGGGCCCACTGTAGAGACTCATCAAACCTGATTGGCCAATCAATTCTCTTTCAAGAATCCCACGGGGACAGAAAGACAAATCGGATTAGTATCGTCATATCCATTGTTCCTATTTATATGTCAGAAGGGTGTTTTGAGATTCCGATTACCTCTACGATATGCCTTCTTGGAAAAATATTGTTTGTTTTTGCGGTGCCGGTTGTTTGGTCGAATGGAATGCTATTTCCTGTTTCGATATGATGCTCTTCTGGTGTCTCCAATATAGACTTTGCCACAAGAGCAAGGGATTTAATATACTCCTGGATCTCTGAATGGTGCATTTTATCTCTGGTGTTTTTCAGAAGTTAACCCATCTTCGCAGGTGATTAAAATTTGATTTGGATGTTGTGATTGTTGAGAATTATTTTTATTTGTTCTGTTATACCTTCGATGCAGGGTAGGATGATGGTCGCTTTTCATTATTTCCCTTTAGTTGGTTGTGTTGACTTGTTTCTTCTGGTGTATTTGCTGATTGTTCTATCGATTTGTTTGTTCGAGTCATCATTTTGTCTCAAGGTTTTTTCAAGATTCCGTAATTCCTCTTGTAAGTTATCTTTATCTGTTATGAAGTGAGGCATGAAGCTACCTACTGGTACAGGTGGGGTTCCTAGGTTGTTAATCTGTTAATGTGTTATCAGATCTTCTGTAAACTAGTACGTCCAAGAAAAATAATTTTCTATTTTGTTTAATTTCCATGACGAACTGGATAAAAGAATGTGATCGAATGACGGAGACGAAAAAATCGTGTATAGTTCATCCAGTCCGTGTCCCCAGTTGACAAAAGTTTCGGCCATGTTACAGAGCTAGAATTCTAGTTCAAGCTGGTATTGGTTGAAGATTTCATTTTCCAGAGGTTCTATGAAAATCCTACCTATTTGAGACAAAAAAAGAGATCCTTTTGCTGCCTCCAAAGATTGTTCGTCGAGCTAGTTATTGAAAGAGGCGTAAGTATTGTTGAGAGAGTGTTCTATCAAAGGTGTGGCATCGGAAGGAAAGTTTTCGAAGAATTCGATAATATAGATTGCATCTGGGATCGGTACTTTTGTGGAGAGAAAAACTACATCAAAATTCACAAGGATGACTTTCGGGCGAATGAAAACTCTTTGTACCTACTTGATAGAGTCGAAATAATTTTGGACGTGAGTGACAGAGTTTATTGTTATAGGATTCAGTTCTTCAGCAAGGGAGCGTGCTAGGTTATAAATTGGCGAATTTTACGCGATATCGATAGGTCTCAGTGGAATATTGTTTTTGTGTTCTTTGGGACGCCGTGAAATCTTGTAATAATAGTATTAGAAGGAATTAACTTAGATACTGCTTAGAGTCCTCTATGAGTGTTTTTGTCTTAACGACTATTGTTTTACGAGAGTCTAATAGAGGAGCATAGAGAAGCAATAGAAATTTGACAGCATCCTAATATTTCTCAGTTCCAGGTGATTCCCGAAGACGCGGGCTCTAATGTTCGTAGAGCAATGAAAAAATGGGTAGTTTTGTACACGAATGAACCTCCAAATATCTCGTTTCACTGTTCTCTCATCATCGAATTCCTTTTTGGAAATCTTTATTCTGAAGTCAAAGATTCATGAATTCTGTTCAAAATTAGCGTTCATGATATAACTATAAATAAAACTATAACCATCCTATTGTTGGCTTCGTATTCAAATCATTCCATACAGCACAGTGAGTGCAACCACATAATTATGCATTGCATTTCTGGCCTTATTAGTGAGCGCGCTCCCGAACTACGTATACTTTTTCTTGGAAATTCTCACAAGTGTTTTCAAGCTACGAACTGGGTCAGTAATGTAATGGAGCACAATGAGGTTTGCGAAAAAATCCAATCTTTCTTTCTTCCGTTCACACGTCAAAGACATGAATGTCGTCACCTGACGTGTTCAATTTCAGCACGTTGATGCCTATCGTACTTACCAAGCTCTGGTAGCTGCTCGTCTACAATGTAGAGCATGGAGTCAATCTCGATTTGCCGTCGTGGTGCATTAATGTTTCCCCCAGTGAATAATGAAGGAACTACACCCGTTACCCGAATAAGCCCCCAGATACTCAAGCGCATTTTCCGTCAGCCTTCGGAAAATAATAGCCTCCGCGATTTACCAATTAGTTTCCCCTGATAGACGTAAACGAAAGCAAATAAAAAAGTCGATTGAAACGAGCAGCGGGAGTAGTGATTTAGATTCCGTGAAATGAATGAATTTTTCATTCTGACCTGGCAAATCATCAAATGGAGTACAAAGATGGGAAAGTTACTTTTTGGAGGAAGTGTATCCAGTACGATTCGTTATTTTTCCTCTCTAGTCAGGAAAACTCTTGTTTTAAGTTCAGCAGAACCAACCGCGAAGTATCAGACTCATCTTTAGGGATAATAATGATCGTCACTCTATTGTTATCCACTTGTTGTCCCGGCATCTTCAATCATGCTACTCAAAATGGATGCAAACAAGGCAACACTAATTGGGCTAATGGAGATTTATCAGGTCTCCAATGGAGGCAGTAAAATCCTCATAATGTTTCTTCACCAGGAATAATAAATCTTGAAGAATTCAAATTTAGCACAGAAGACGCTCTTGCAGAGACGTTAATTTTCGATATTGCCTCAAGATCCAATTATGCACATCCAGTGAGACTATCATCCAACTTTGGAAAGTTCGCACGCTCACTGGATTTCCGGAAACGTGACGCACGGTGATATGTTCCTCCCAGAACATACATTTGTGCTTTGTTACCAGCAGATCAAGTTCCTCACGTTTCTGACCTTGGTGATAATTTTGGAGTAGTTTAACTTTGGTAAAACAGAGAGAAATATTATTATTCTAATTATTATGATGATTATTATACCCTTAGGCAAAATCCTTGCTGAGGTGAGTGTAACTCGTTTGGTTTTAGACATTTTGTATTAGGTATATGTATGTGCTGACTAGGAACATATGTATGGGATGTTCGAGTTCGGGATGAGGAGGAATGAAGGAAAGAGATAACTTTCTGATTGATCTGGGAGTCATCACGTGTTGTTATGTCGAACATCAAACTGGTTCCACAACACAGCTCTGATACGGATTGCTGATCAATCTTCCTATCAATCCCATCAGGTGGCGTATTTCGCAAAGCTATGCCAGTGGGTACCAGGACATCCTTGAGACGTCGTTTGAACGTACCTTTATTTATCAAGACTTGACATCTCTAAGACATCCTTTGACTCTGGCTATATCTTCAGAAGGGACACAGGACACCTTCAAGACTTCTTTCCGTTAATCATTTCTTATTCATCTTCCCAACATGAACAAACCATCTTAGCAAATTTCTCTCACTTTTGCCCAACAATGTCTCTCTACCACCACATTCCTTGAGAAGAACTCACTTCGACAAATAGCGTTCTACTGCTCATATTCCGCAGGAACTGCATGCCATGTTGACTTTGTCTATGTTCTTTCATTGATACCTCCAGGCTCCAGGTCTTGCTACCATACAATACAGTATGTATATACGAATAAAGGCCGAAAATCGCGTTACTAATATCATTTTTTTAACAAAAAAATGTAAAAAGAAACGAATGAAAAATACACAATACTGGAGAAAACAGAAGGAAATAAAAATTCAACCTCTAACAGATGCCAGGTTATGACGCTCCAAAGTATCCCGAAGTTTTTGAAGAAGGCTAAAAAATCAAGTTCTAAAGTTTGTATCTCTCCTATACATAAATGAGAGGAAAACAAGAGCTTTACGTAGTTCATTCCCATCTCTGATTGACCGCAGATCCGAAAAAATTCAGAGGCCCGAACTAGTTCTGTAACGCGTTTACCTGATTATTATTTATTTTTTCATGCATTACATAAAATTTCACTGTTAAGGTGGATATCAACTGATGCTTCTGATGGATAGAGTGATATTCTACTCTAGATTCAGGTGAAATATTACTGTTCAATCATTCAACTTGGAGAATGCAATTTTTACTATAGATGAAGAATAGGCAGAACGAAAAGATTGAGAAATTTTTTAGAGTAATTTATTGTTACGAAAAATTTATTTTCGAAAAATTAAAAATATTTTCAACTCCATGTTTTTTCTTATCTAAGAAAAGAAGAATTTCTGATGAAATAGGGACTTAGAAATTTTTTACTCAAAGGGACAAGAAAAAGAGAATTTTTAGCAAAACACATGAATTTTCAATCAGATGATTCAATCTTCAATCGAGCAAGATCAGTTTTACACCGATAATAGAGGAATTGAATTTACTGTCAATAAATGACATTTTTTAAAGGAAGAAAGTAATTATCATCTACCAAACATATGCAATCGGAATTGGAATTGAGAACAAACGAAGGTTCTTCTGACGGAAAGAAAATGGATCCAACCAAATTGTAGAGATTTTCAGCAAAAATTTTTTTTGAGGGAACAAATGCTTAACAAATTCTATATTCATTCATTCCCTTCTCATGGAGGGGATGAATGGATTTTCGGAAGAATAATTGATTTAGAAAAAAAGTTACATTGAAAAAAAAATCATCATCTGCCAAGCAGAACACAAATTTTACCTAAATAGTTATGTTTTTAAGTAAAAAAGCTCTAATTCTTACTGAGCAAGAGAAACCCTTCACTGGATATTTGGATTTGCACCTCAAAATAATTTTTTCCTTCAAAGCGGCTAATTTTTTACCAAAATTTCTGAATAGAAAATCTTCTATTTCGTTGGCAATTTAATCATTTTGTTGACTATTGAACCATTTCGTTAAACTGTTTTACTGTTAAACTTTCGTATAAACTGTTATTTTCGGTAGAAATATTTATTTTTCGGAAATTCAGCCATCAACAAATAGTCATATTTTTCATAGGAATTCATGTTTTGGATTGAAAGTTAATTATTCTGAAATCATTAGTCCACCATTATATTTTTGGTCCATAAATCATTCGTCTTTTTATACATAAAATTATTTCTTTGGGTCTCTTTTATTTTTGGGTAAAAAATTATTTATTTGGTTTCAATAATCATCATTCTTGTTAGAAAATTTTACTGTTGAATTGCGAATATGTTTTCTTTCCAAAGAACACATTTTCTGGTTGTAAATTGTTTTTTTTTCAATAAGAAGTCTACTATCATATTTTTGGGCCGAAATTCATCTCTGTTAGTTCATATTAGTAGAACTTGGTGGACATTCTTTTTTTGTTTGTTAAGTTCCATGTATCATGTCGGAAAGTCATTTTCTTTGATGATGATTTTTTTTCCGGTTGCAAAGTAAATCTTTTCAATCTAAAAGTCTAACATCATATTTCGTTCCGGAAATTTAAATTCTTTATTTTGGAATCTGATATTTCTTGTGTTGATTCTTCTATTTGTTTTAAAATCCGAATAAAAAAAATCTTTCTTGTTTGAAAAATCATTTCTCATAGTTGGAAGTTGATTCTTTTAGATTGAAGAGCCTTTTCCAATATTTTCGATCTTGAATCTAACTCTTTCGTTAGAAAATTTTACTGTTGGTTTAAAGATTCAATCATTTACAAAGATTCTCTTGGTTACTTTTTAACTATTTCGTTGAAAATATTTATTTTCAATATAAAGATTCAACTCTTCTGCTCAAAATTTATCTTTTCGGATGAGGAATCCATCCTCTTTGAATTAGCGATTCATTTTTTGCCTAGCAAATGATTTTTTGGGATAAGCTAGGTTTTCGACTTGGAAAACTCTGAAAAATCCTCGAATTTGTATGTAGAGTACGAGCGGCCACTCTAAAATTAGATGAAATAGATCTCATCCCTCATTTCGACCCTTGGAAATTCAACAAAAACAATTGATCAAAGTGGTTTATTTTTCAGAGGATTGCCGAAATTCTGCTCCGAAAAAAACAAAGATTGCAAGTACAGTATACGTATAGTATAGGTTAACACTTTGCAGAGATGAACGTTTATTTTCAGGAGTGATGGATTGCGAGGATGATGGAGAAAGGTGCAAATGAAATCCTGCAACGAAATACGTGGGACGTAACAGGAAGACGCGAATCCCATTAACATTTCTGCGAGCGGACGATAAGATATGTGTAGGGCATGGGGCTGCTCTTGTTATTCGAGTCACTCACGCACGCACACACACTCACATGTGTTCGTAACGCGAGGTACGATAACGTCTTTCCCTTTCCGGGCAGTGACGACGAGTTCTCCTGTTTCCTTGGGCACATGTTTCCCTCTGGGACATCGTAAACTTGGACTCGTAACAAACAATGTGACCTGCCTAGGTACATCCCTCTCACCAGAGTTTCTCGTTTTACGCAGCTATGTTTGAGGAGAAACCATGAAAAAAATTTTTTCTCTAACCACAATCTTACAAAACTTCCTCATAACCTTCTTTATCCATTAGTTTTCCACCGCACATATTCCGCAGGAACTGAAATCCAAACGAGTTACCTTTACACTTTATAATAACTTTAGTTAGCTGATACCACATTATAATAAATTGTATAATATTATAATAATTATGTTTCTTCTGCGCGAATAATATGAGTATTTAGCCTAATTAAAATCACCGTTAAGGAATATGAAACGCTGACGGAAGAGACGGATAAGGTACGACGCATTATTAACGACTATGGAATTTTCTGATTCGGCCGCGTGCCCCGCAAGACAGGTACGGCGCATCAATCACAACCACGCGGTGTTCTAATTGGTCCATGCGTTGAACAACCACCGCAGGGTCCACCTGGGAGCAACTGTCATTCATATA
>WSXT02036086.1:0-28285 GCA_011762715.2 Neuroterus valhalla
TCGTATAGTTTTTGATATCTATTCAAGAATTAAATGGAAAAATGACCAATCGTAAGAAGAAAGAATCGAATCTGCCTTATAATTTAAAAGAGCAGCAAAAATCAAAAAAGGAGAAAAGAGCTAAAGCTTCAAGAGAAAAACGTAAAAAAATTCAATAAAATCCCATTGTTTCCCATTCCCATTATTTATGTTATTCGTTCACAAATTAGAAAAACCAAGGATATTTATTATATTTTATAATTATTCACGAAATAAACGAAGTAAGAAAATTGATGAATCTGAAGAATTAATTTTTTCATTCAAAAAAATTCAATTCCCCAAATTTTCAAAAAAAATTCTAAAAATTCAATTTAAAAAATCCAAAAAATTGTATGTTTGCCCTTTCTTGTACTAGGTAACTATTTCTAATCTTGTTAATTCTAATTTTTTGAAATTATAGAACATATTCTTATTCTTTGGAAAAATTAACCTTGATTACACGAGAGTAGATAACGCATTACGTCAAAAAGTCTTAGAAACGTTTTGAATAATTTTTAAGCGTGACTCCTTTCAGAAATCCTTTCTAGGATGCTAATACAGCTAATGATTTCAAAAAAAGTTTTTGAACAACATTTCTTTTTTTTAATTCACTTTTTCCAAAAGTGCCCTTTGTACCCATATAATATATCAAACTTCAGGGTCGTGAATATACGAATCATGATCAGAAGCATTCATTCAGCAAACGAAGGTCCTGAGTTCGGATCCCAGCAGAGTTGAAAGGCGTCCATTTTTTGCAGTATACAATGGCACAAACAGAAAAATATGGATAAGGATCTTGGTCTTGTTCAGCAAAAGCAAGTATTGTTTTGGGTCAAAAATAAGTTGACAAAACTGAGCCTGAACCAAAACAAGACTTCTTTATGTGCGTTAAGAGAAAAACAGAATTTCAGTCATGCAAGGCTAAAGAACCTTAGGTTCATAATGAACCTAATGAAACTAATGTTAAGTGTGAATTTAGTTGAGAATGTAGGCTAATATGAATTAATTTTCATAGTCTCCGACATAAGTTACTTAATCATAAAGTGTTGAGTGAATAAATGCTTAATTATACGATTCTTGTAAATTGATTAAACCCGACTTACATTCCGCTGCGCTATTTCAATCACTCTAAATTAGGTACGATTGTAACAACACAGAGCAATTGTCTCCTATTTAATTGATGATTTTAGATTAGATCAAGCCTTAGTATAAATCTTTATTGAGTCACATAAGCAAACTTAGTATATTCGTTTAAATCTAATCAAAGAAAAATAGTGCGGATAAGTCCATTTTATTTAAGAGTGTAATGTTATTCTAAGAATTAAATTCAATGTATAAAAAGTGAGAAAAATTCGAAACTAGTTAAATTTTCAACTGAAAGACTTTTCCATTCAAACTGAACGTTGAACTAATTATTTGATAATCAATTCAATGAAATTTTTTTTAGTTGATTTTGAGAATAGTGCAAAAATATACTACATCCCTACAGGGAAGTTGAGTTACCAAGGCTGAGAAAATTTGCGACGTTCGAACACTTTCCTTGGATTCGGGGCGACCCTGACAAATATGATACATAGATATCTAAGGAATTATCGCTTTTAATTGCGATTCGTGCTATTTGCGCAATGGCGCAGTGGCATCAAGCGATTGTCGTCGCGTGCCAAATTATTGGATGGTGACGTCACTGGAGCGCGGCGCTTTGCGAATTGCCGGTACCAATTATGCAATTAGCGGCGTGATAATGAGTGCAGTGTAACGCGGAATCCGAACGTCGTTCTTCGAACCACATATAAATGTTTTTCATCAATCAACTGTTATTGAATAGCGTATAGTTTAACGCAATTACATCGTATGTTTATTTAATTTAAAAAGAGATTCAATAATGAAAATAATTGAAAATGCTCACATGGGTAATTTATATTTATTGAAAATTGAATAATGATACCTTGACATGTAAGATTTATTGAGTCAAAACTATATTTTGCAGTACTATAATCATTTTGAGGACGCGGGGATGCATTAGAAATTTTTGTTGTTGAATTTTTAAGCAAAACGCCTGGAGTCACAGAATGCGAATAAAATATTACTTTTCAAATATCATCTCCATAAGTCTATTTTATAGGGCCCCAAAAGACTTCCATAAGGGGAAAAATGGGGTTTTTGAGTTTTTGATGCTAATTATGATTTTTTTAGAATTTTTTTCAACGCAGAATGTTTCAAATACATGAAATACTGTTTTATACTGATAACCAGATGTTTATTTGAATTTTTTTAAACAATTTTTAATTTTTTTAGCAACTTTCTCGTAGAACAGGGTTATACATCCAAGGTTTTTTCTCAACTTTTCAACTTATTTCCAATGTTTCCGTTAAAGCAAGAAAATAATCAATTAGAGTCAACAAAAATAATTGTTTAAACAATTTTTCATTAATTATAACAATATTCTCTCAGAATAATGATACAAAGTTGCGGTTTTTTTCTGAAATTTTCAGCTTTTGTCCACTTTTCACCTGAAGTAAGTAATTATTTACTCTAATTTAGCAAAAATAATTGTTTAAACAGATTGTGAATGTTTATAGCTATCTTTTTCTAGATTAATACTACATAGTTGCGGTTTTTTCCTGAAATTTTTAGCTTTCTGTCGCTTCCCAATTAGATTATAGTAAGTATTCATTCATGTTAAAAAAAAATTGTTGAAACAATTTATTATCATTGCTAATAATATTTTCTTTGCTTGATGATAGAAACTTGTGGTTTTTTTCTAAAATTTTTTTACTTTTTGCCCACAACTTTTTAGCTTTTATCTAAGAGAAAATGGTTATAAACAATAATAAATTGTTTAAATAAGAATGTTTGTTAACTCGCAATTATTATTACCTCACTAAGTGAAAAAGGGACAAAAAGATTAAGGTTGTACTGAAGCGAGAGCCAAGTGATCAGGATCCGATAAAAATTTATATACAGAAAGGTTACGGTACCTTACGCCACCTTATCAAATTTAAAGAAAATCTTGTCTCTGGTTGTCGAGATATAAGCTTTCAAAATTGAGTAGAAATACATGGGCTCTTATGGCAGCGCGTGGATTTTCCTTTTTTCTACTCTGAAGAAATTATTAATATAGTGATAGGATCGACGTGTAAATCAAGTATATTGTTATCTATGCCTCCAAAATGTATTACGCGAAGTTTCAGAATGATTTTGTTGGCAGGAGAAAAGTTATTCAGGATTCAATTTGCAAATTCACGAAATTCGACAGTTTTACTCGAGAACGATGGCAACCTCTTTCACGTCGCTCGCTTGTTGCGTTCAATTTTGATCGCGTGATGTTGGCAGCGGATTTGAAATGCAATGCTTAATTATAGGGCACAGTTATACCACAATGAAAAAAACTTAACCTCGCTCCAGTACAACCTTAAGAGTTTAGAAAAAACTGCAACTTTTTTGCACTAATCTAAGAAAAGATAGCCATAGACAATAATAATTTGTTTAAACAATTATTTTATCAACATGAATTAATTATTACTTTAATCTAATTGCAAAGTGATCGAGAGTTAAAAATTTCAGGAAAAAACCACAACTTTTGATTTTTTTTACGGGACAGATAAGGGGCTTGGAGAAGATAGCTATAAACATTCAAAATTTGTTTAAACAAATATTTTTGCTGATTTAATATGAATAATTGCTTAATCTAAGTTAAAAGTGGACAAAAAGTTGAAAATTTCAGAAAAAACCGCAATTTTGTACCATTATTCTAAAACAATATTGTTATAATTATTACCAAATTGTTTGAACAATTATTTTCGTTAAATTTATTTGATTCTTACCTGCTTTAACTGAAACATTGAAAATAAGTTGAAAAATTCAGAAAAAACCTTGACTTTCTAACCTTTTTCCAAGAGAAAGTTGCTAAAAGTAATGACAAATTGCTTAAACAATTGAAAAAAAATCTAAATATCAGTATAAAGTAGTATTTCAAATATCTGAAACAATCTGCGTTTAAAAAACAGCAAAAAATCATAATTAGCGCCAAAAACTCGAAAAACCCATTCTTTCACTTATGGGAGTTTTGGAACTCTATAAAACAAGCTTATGGAGGTGATATTTGGAAAGTAATGTTTTATTCGCATTCTGTGACTAATTGTGAAGAGAAATGGTGAATTTTGAACTCGATTCACCTAATATTGAGGATTTTGAATAAAATATACAAAAAGATCTTTTTTTCTTATGGCAAATACGTGTTGAACTTCATGGAGTTCGCGCCACCTCTAAATATATTTAAAAAAAAAATGCGTTTATTTTTTTGTAGATTCTAACAAATTTCCGGGCGTTTTGCATGAAAATTTGAAACAAAATTTTTTGGACCACCCTAGGGCACAGTCTATAATCTGATCATTATCACACTCCATCTAGTACGATGGCTCCTATCCGAACTCAATCGAGACAAGCGCTGCTCAACTTTGGCGATTGAACGAGAAGCTTCAAACAGTTTCAATTGTCTTACCGGATTATGTCATAAAAAATTTTGTTCAACCCTTTGTCTCAAATTCACATATTTTAGAACCTATATGAATATATGAATGTTTTTCAAGAATTCTTGATTTCTGAAATCATTTTTTCTGCAGAAAAAAAATTGTATGCCCTGTAATTTTTTTCAAAAAACATGCATTAGTGCCAGCTTCAGCTGAAGCTAGAACTCCGGTATGTGAAACTCAGAAATTGTTAGTAAAATCGCATGGTTCTTGGCGCAGGAATTTAGGGTTAATTTTGTGCTCCTTATCTGCGCCATGCATAAAATCTACGGGTAACTCTTTTGGTTTCAAAAAAAAGCCCGGAGGTTAGGGTCTTGGGTATGGGGCAGATCGGGGGCACTTTATTTAATATTGCCCATATGTATCGAGTTCATATACCAGAGTAAACCTGGAGCAAGCATTACCACACTTTTTTGTTTTCAAAAAAAGTACCCGGATTCTATGTACGGGACAGATAAGGGGCTTCCAATTAGGATTATATTACTGAGCAAAGAACAATTCGATATCGCTAATGGTTTCCGAGTAAACGTACTCTTTTGTTTTCAAAAAAAGTTCCCGGACTTTTTGCATGAGGCTGATCAGGAGCACTTGAAAAGCACTCAATTACTGCGCAAAGAACAATTCGATAGCGCTCATGGTTTTCAAATAAACGTACTTTTTTGATTTCAGAAAAGTGCCCGAATGTTAGGGATAGGGCAGATCAGGGGCACTTAATTAGCACTACAAGCCTGCGTGAAGAAGAATTTAATATTACCCATACGTATTGAGTTCATATTTCAGAATAAACCTGAAGCAGGCACTACCACACTTTTTAGTTTTCAAAAAAGTGCCCGGATTTAATGCAAAGGGCAGATAAGAGACTTCTAATTAGGACTATTTTACTGCTTAAAGAATAATTCGATAGCGCTAATGGTTTTCGAGTGAACATACTTTTTTGGTTCTGAAAAAAGTGCCCGGATTTTATCTATGGGGTAGATTAGGAGCACTTAATCAGCACTAAATTACTGCGCAAAGAACATTTCGATAGCACTCATGGTTTTCAAATAAACGTACTTTTTTGATTTCAGAAAAATTTCAAATTTCATTTGAAGATTCATCATTATACTTAAAGATTCATCAGTTTGGTTGAAAATCAATTTCTTCAAACGATAATTTAGCTGTTTCATTTCTAGTGGAAAATTGATCTTTTCTATTTCAAAATTCGACATTTCGGTGAAAATTTGTCCTTTTGAATTGAAAATTCATGTACTTCGTTGAAACTTCTCATATTTTGTTGAAAAGATTGATTTTTTGGAGAAAATTATCTTTTTCTTTGGAAGTTAATATTCTTTTTCAAGAACTCTTCTTTGCGGTTAAAAATTCAAGTTATAAGTCAAACATTTACCATTTTAGTGGAACATTCATTTAGTTAATCACTCTTATGTTAGGTTTAAAATTAATTTTTCAAGCCAAAAAGGTCATTTCCATTTTTGTTTGAAAATTTTTATCTTGATGGTTCAAATATAAACTATTCTGTTGAAAAATTCTATTTTTTGGTTAAAAATGAATTTTTTGTCAAAAATTGAACTATTTTAGTTTAATTTTCATCATTTTAGTTATCGTCATTTTGTGTATAAATGTTATGATTAGTTTTACAGTTATTTCTTTTAAAATTCAACTTATTCAAATTGAAAATTCCATAGTTTCAGTTAAAAATCTATTTGTTTAGTTAAACTGTTTGAAAACTCAACTCCTTCAGTTAAAGATTCTTTTTGTTAAATCATTATATTTGTTCTTAGAAGATGATTCTCTTTATTTGGAAATTAATCTTATTGTTTGAATATTTACCTTCGTGGTTGGAAATTGAGATGTTCCAGTCCAATATTGATCTTTTTAGTTGAAAATTCATCTTCTTGCTTTGAAATTTAACTGTTCTGGTTGAAGATTCATAATTTCATTTGAAAATTGATCACATTGGTTGAAGAATGGTTGAAGAATCTCGAGAGCAGCATCATCGGGTTCATTAGGACAAGGTTTGAATGCACGGATATATAATTTGAACCCTTGCGATAAGTTCGTTAATTTTTTGGTCGTGAACATTTTTGTGTTAATCTTAGTGGTCGTTGGCGCTCGTTTCTCTCACCTTTGGCCAATTACCACTGGGCAGGATATTACTTCTTAGTATCCAGATAAAAGAAACGTTGAGATATTGTTTATATACGTGAATCAATTTACACAAAATGTATTTAGTCATTCATCGTATAATTATATAGTTGATTTATTTTAATTTTTTTATAGACGGTTGTAAGCTAACCATACTGCGGTGTTTGAAAACATACTTTTCTCAATGAAGCCCTGTTTGTAATTAGTGTTACACAAGATTGCTTTGTTAGATATTATTTTTCTAAACAGGGCCCGCACTTTGTCGGTAAGTTGCAATGTTACATATAGGGGCATATAGTCGAATAAATTTCCGATATTTAAGGACCAGAACGAACACTCTAGTTTGTAAAACGAGGTACCGGAGTACTCTTGAAGTTGAAACTTTTAAAAACCGCTTTGTTGAAAAAACTGCGTTTGGAGTTGGTAAATCATATCTGAGCACTTACTAATGTAATTTATTATCTTCCCTTGTATGAGGTTATACAATCTTGGACGTTTTTGAATAAAGTTTTTTTCGAAATGTTATGATTTAGAGGTAAATTTAGAAATTTTTATGTTTGACATATACTGATTGGAACTTATTCAATTTCAAATTGAAAGACTTTGAATGCATAATTAATGTCTATTTTCAAACTTACAGCTGAAAATTCTGTAGATTTGAAAATTTATCCATTCGTGATCCACAATATGAAATTTTCAAGTGTGAACGATTTTTATTCGAGAATCCATTCTCCCAATTTGAAATTGTTGTTTTTTATGAAATTTGGATCTGCAATTTTTGAATATTGAAAGATAATTATTTAAAATTATGCAATACTCCATCATTCCATGATCAATTCAAAATGTTCTGATTTGTGCAAATTTTTAGTTTCATTGCTTAAATTTTAATAGAAGGTCATATTTTCAAATTTTGAACGCTTTGAGTTGTAAAATGTTTCTTTTCAAATACTTCATAAATTCAAAATAATTTGAACCTAATCCATCTGGAAAAACCTTATTTTCCAGAATTGTGATCTGCAATTATTTGAGTTTGAACGCTTCAAATAAGAAATTATATAATTTCAATTCCTACCATTTTGAAATTAAACTCTCTTTAAAAATGTTCAAATTTGAAATCAGATATTGACATTCTACGAAATCATTCATTTTTAACTCTTTCCTTTAGAGAATATTCAATTCAAAACTCTCCCGAATTTAAATTATTCAACTGAAAAACTTGTAGATATGAATTCTTGAATATTTAACCTGAAACTATTCAACTCGAAACATTGCAAAATCATAAGCATATTGTTACTGTTTTATGCAAAAAGCCAAATTCAGATTTTCAAGAGATATTTGATTGCATATTTTACAAGAAAAGCGTATAATTTATCTGCCTTGAAAGCGGGGTTACGAGAATTTTTCCGTCTGTGTGTGATTTTAAAGTATCAGAATAATTTTCAAATATTTTATCAAAACTGCCACAGAAATCACTGGTATTTTCATGTCCACTAATTGATGCGGTAATTTTCAACCACTTTTTTTTACAGTGTATAAGTAACCGTGCTGTGAATCAGAAACTACAAAATTTAAATTCCTATCGTTTTGAAATCATGCTCTCTTCAAAAATGTTCAATTTTGGAATCAGATATTGTTATACTGCGCTATATTATTCATTTTTCAACTTTTTCGTTTGGAACATATTCAAAACCTTCCCAAATCAAAATTATTCACCTGAAAAAAGTTGTAGTATGTAATTTTCAAATATTTACCCTGAAATCATTCAATTCAAAACATTCAGATTTTCAGGAGATAACTGATTGTTTATTTTACAAGAAAAGCGTAAAATTCAACTGCCCTGAAGGCGAGGATACGAGAATATTCCCGTCTGTATGTGATTCTGAAGTGTCAGAATTATTTTCAAATATTTTAGTAAAACTGTCTCAGTAATCACTGGTATTTTTATGTCCACTGATTATTGTCGTAATTTTCAACCACTTCTTACATTCTTATTCTGAATGAGAAGGTATTGGTTTTATGAGAAAATTGACTTTCGCGGATTTGATGAAATCTCCACGTTTTGAGACCCCCTGAGTAAAAAAAATGAGTTTTACAAAGGTGTCTGTCTGCCTGTCTGTCTGTAGTCTGTAGTCTGTAATCTGTATACGCGATAACTTTCGAAATAACGATCGGATTGGATTGCCCTTTGGCACACATTTTGAGAGACCAAAAAGACAGGTCTAGTTCGTTAACCAGCTATTTTGGATGAAAAATAAAAGAGGGGGAACATTTTCATCATTTTTTTTTATTTTTTTTCCCAAGACTTGAAAATTGTAATTACGGTTTCTTGTAGTAGGTAAAAAGTTGAACAATTTATCATCAAGATTTTTTTTGATAAGAACAAAATTTTCAGAGTTGTTGGATTTTCAAGATTCAAAAATATAAAAGATAATGAGAATTTTCAGCCAAATAACGCAAGATTGAAAAGAAAGACAGAGAGCAAAAATGTTTCTTCTTGGGAGCCTTACAAGATCGTAAATACACCTTTTTGAATTTTTTAAAAAAATCGAAAATTCCATTACTGATCGCACAAAAATAATGAAAAATAATCCGTGAACTTGATAACTTTTGAAAGAATGATCATATTCGATCGTGCTTTGGCACCCATTTTGAAGAACCAAAAATGCAAGTCGAGTTCGTTAACCCGCTGTTTTGGATCAAAAATAAAAGAGGGGGAGCATTTTGAAAATTTTTTTGGATATTTTTTTCCAAGACTTAAAAATTGAAGGTACGGTTTCTTGTAGTAGGTAAAAAGTTAAACAATTTATCATCATGATTTTTTTTTGATAAGAACAAAATTTTCAGAGTTGTTGGATTTTCAAGATTCAAAAATATAAAAGATAATGAGAATTTTCAGCCAAATAACGCAAGATTGAAAAGAAAGACAGAGAGCAAAAATGTTTCTTCATGGGAGCCTTATAAGATCGTAAATACACCTTTTTGAATTTTTTTAAAAAATCGAAAATTCCATTACTGATCGCACAAAAATAATGAAAAATAATCCGTGAACTTAATAACTTTTGAAAGAATGATCATATTCGATCGTGCTTTGGTACCCATTTTGAAGAACCAAAAATCCAAGTCGAGTTCGTTAACCAGCTGTTTTGGATCAAAAATAAAAGAGGGGGAGCATTTTGACAATTTTTTTGGATATCTTTTTCCAAGACTTAAAAATTGAAGGTAAGGTTTCTCGTAGTAGGTAAAAAGTTAAACAATTTATCATCATGATTTTTTTTGATAAGAGCAAAATTTTCAGAGTTGTTGGATTTTTAAAATTCAAAAATATAAAAGAAATTGAGAATTTTCAGCCAAATAACGCAAGACTAAAAAGAAAGTCAGAGAGAAAAAAATGTTTCTCCTTGGGAGCCCTACAAGAATATTTATACGAATTTGTGAATTTTCTCCAATATTCCATAAAAAAATGAAAAATCCAAACTTTTACTCTACAGCACATAATGGAAAATTCAAAATTTTATTACATTCTCATCATTTATGATTGAAAAAGTGTTAGCATCACCCGAAATTTCACATCTTTAATTTGCAACTGATCTCTACGTTTAAGTACCCCCTGAAGTCGAAAATCATGTTTTGACGATGCTTTCTGTCTGTATGTCTGTCCGTCTCTGTACATGATAACTGACCAAAAAATTAACGGATCAAATCAGTCTTTGATACACTTGTTTTTTGTTATAAACAGCGCATTCGATTTCTCTTGTGGAGGTATCTTAGATAATAAACTTACATATGAAAACTTCGTTCAAAAGTCGAGCGTGAAGCGCGAGTGCCACGATGAGAATGTGTACCTTAAGGCCGACAGAGCTTTGGGAAATGTAATCTTCATCTATACCTAATTACGATATAAATGAGGAATATGAGGTTGCATTGGTTAACTGGGATCTAGAAGAAATTGATTTGTTCAATTCACTTTCAAATCTGCATAATTATTGAAATTAACAATAGCAAAAGCATTCCGAATGCGAGACATAAATATCTGAGCGTGGAGCGCAAATCTAATACATTATCGAGCGCGAAGATTTTTTTACATAGTGTAACTCATGCTCGGAAACTTTGACTTGAATACCGCAAGTTTCACATTTGTCAGCAATCACCTATTTTTCCCACTTGTATGCTGAGAAGCGATTTTTCCCATTTTTGAGAAGTGGAATCAAGCCCTGTTATCCTGAAGAAACATCCCTTTTTGATGCCATTAAATCTGGAAGTCAAGGCTAGTAACATCGAGGTAGAAAATCAAGAGACAAATTTAAATTGAAGTGACAATAGTGCCTTCACAAGATGAGAATATTTAGCTTGAATTTTGGTTAGCTTGAAATCCCCAGCTTCTCTTCGTCTACGAAACAGCTTTGTCCAACGAGGATCGGTGAATACAAGGTAGTCGTCGTAGTGACGGAAGTAGAAACACCGACACGACCCTTCGGGTCTCTAAAACAAGCAACCACCTTGGTCACCTATCCCACGGCAGTAGTTGGGATCGTAACGTGCTATCTAAATTGTACTTTACTACTCGTGTTGCAGGAGCACTGAAAGTACGGCTTTTCATGTGGAGGATCTATCCTGAGAAATGCCTAGAAGGGTACTCCAGTCCCTTTCCATTCCCCAAGAGAGGTATGACTCGAGATACCTTTATCGAAGACAAATGTCAGCATTCCTCCCTTCCTTCTTCTATAGTTCTTCTTTATTTATTTATGATCTCTCCCTTTTACGTTTTAAGGAGTCCTTACAGCACCATTGCATGAACATAAGCATATGCACATTTTATTATCCATGAACCCTATTTCCTACCTTACCAACTCCGTTTTCCCTTGCGTCTATCAATCTAAAGATTTTACTTCAAATCCGCAACTCTACTATCATTTTCTCTTTTTGCAGGAGTCATTTTTTGACTTTCCCTTATTTCCTCCCATGTATATCTCTCCCTTCTCTCTCTCTCTCTCTCTCAGCCTCTTCATATATTCCTTATCTTAACCGTTCCCATTCAAAATCCATTTTGTTCTCTCTTCTATACTCTTCCTTTATCTTTTATCATCCGTACGCTCTTACTCCCGGATCCAGTTGAATATTACCACTCTATTCCATTTGCTCTGCTTTTCTATCTTTTTAAGTTAAGTCTGTTAAAGCTTGACTCTGAAATGTTCCCTAACCGTCACTTGCATACAATTCTCAACCCTTTTTCCGTATCTCTACTCTTTCTATTCCCAATGATTCATATTAACCCTCCTCTATTCACCCATAATCTCCTAGTCACACTCTTGAACAAACCTGTTTTTCTTCCACATTTTTAGTTCTTATTCGAAATTCCATAATTTTTGCAGTTGCCTGACCATCCTTTCTTCTCTTCCTATTTATTCTTCGAGCATAAAATCTGGACAGCTCTAGCTCACCACAATCGAACATCGAAAAAATCTCTCATGTAGAATTCCCATTCTCTTATGCTCTTCTCATCCCCATAATTATACTCCGATATTACACTCCAGTGTATAGTTTAAATTTTCCTGATATAAGCGTGATTCTCTTATATTTATCTACCCTTTTCCCTTCCTCTTTCTTGATTAATAGTACCACTTGCTCTATCTTTCATTCTTCTGGTCACCCTTCGTTTCTCTTAGTCCTATTGGAAATACTCCACATCTCTTCTCTCACACTTTTTCCATCATATTTTAGTGCTCCATTTTCCTCTTCTCATCTTTTACCTCTTCTCTACTAAAGCCGTCTTCGATTTCCTCATCACTTGCGACTATCCTCCTTCCTTCTCCTTTTACCTTACTGACCTTCTTTCATAGACCTTTCTTCATCGTTCCTCTACATTCCTACCAACTTTCCAGATGATCATTAACGCAATGAATTCAACTTAAAAAGAATAAAATTTACATTTGGAATGTACGATCTTAGGTCCTTTGAATGGAAAAGTGTTTCATTCGAAGTGAAATATCTGGAGTTGACCTCCAACCTTTGACGAGTTGACTTCCCTTTTTTACTTTTCACATTTGAACCTTGATTTTCACCTCCCGCTTACAACTTTTGGCCCCTCACCTCCAACCCTTGTCTATGTTCCCCTACCTCTGACCTCTGACACACAGTGGGACAAAACTAGATTACGGTTAATTATATTTTGTGAAGCACCTTTAGGGTAGGTTATTCAATTTTGACGTGCCTACAAAATTAGGCATTGTAACCCATTTGATAAAGTATCCAAAGTTTTCGATTTCTCCCCCTCCTTACCACTCACTTTTCCCCACTTTCCTTCGGCTTCTGATCCGGCTAACAATTTCCTGCATTAACCCTCTCAACCCCTACTTTTTCTTTCTCTTTACTATCCTGCCCTCCTCGCACTCCTTCATCACTTCACCTTCATTCCGACCCACATTTCCCACATCCTGAACTGCCCCCCCCCCTTCCTTTTTTCCTTTTCACAATCCTGCTAATTATAAGTTTCAACGTAAAGTTATAAATCAGAAGAAATACTAAAGTTTCTTAGTAATTCGACATAAGCTATTCTTCTACATAATTTATTCATAACAATATTAGTTAATTTATGTCCTTTTTCACAACACACATAACGTCTCTCAGGTATCCAAGTGATGAAAGCATTGCTTCCCAAGTGAGAACGTTATAATCGGGTAATTGTTTATAAAATTTATTCATAACAGTCTTAATTGTTTACCTGAAGCATTTCTCAGTACCATCAGGTAACATTTTTATAAGGTATTACTGTTATTTTATGTGAAATAAGTTCCTTTCTACGCACAAAAATATTAGACGATGGATATAGATTTATGAAATTCAATCAAAAATATATTAATTATTCATATAGAGTTTTGTCGTGACTGGATAACGTCACGCTCAATCTTATCATCAATTTTTTCCACATAGAATGGATAAATCTTTGATTGAAGTATGAAAATGGAAGACTTTACGTAGTAATTAAATTGTTTTTCTTTGTGAATATCAAGATTTAAAATAATAAGGTTATTGACAATTTCATAGTAACAAATAATAGTAATTTTTGGATATTATACATTTTTTGTAGTCGTAACAACTTTTTCACTTTTTAGCAAAAGCTCTTCGGAAAGGCACAGTTGGTTACATCGATGGAGGTTACGGCGATGGTAAAAAAACACAAAAAGTGTCCCAAAAGTTTCAAAGTAGAATCAATTGGAAAATCCTTTCGCCATTCGTTTTCTCCCGTTCTGATACATATTTCCATCTTTCATTCATTAAATTTTGTTAACAAATATAGAAATATTTGTCAATTAGGTCGATAGATACTAATAAAAATACGCAAGGTTTTCGTGAAATTTTTTTTGAATTGTGGGGAAAGTTCCTAATTCTTACGTTCAAAGCTTGGAGGAATGATTAGTAAGAGATTTTTCCTACAATTCTACGCCAAAACTGGTCCCTAAAAGGTATTCCTAGTTGTCAGATTATCGCTATTTATGTATCGACGTAAGCACAAAAATATTTCCGTGGACACGCATATATGTTATGAATATTGCATTATGATCGAAATATTTATAATAATTTTTTTTAAACAAGTTTCAAGACCCTTGAGAAAACATTTCTAAATTACTTCATTATTCATTTTCTACTCGGCTTCAAAATATGCTTCAGGCATCTCTTAAAGACATTTTTTGGGCACATTGTATCTTTTCACTGTGAGTTATAATAATTTAATTTAATTTTCACTGTGGAACAAATTATTTGTACTAGAACGAAGATTTTTCACAGAGTTTGACATCAATACATCCGATAGTTTAAGTAATATAACCCTGGGATACGAAAGTTCCCTGTCTGTGGAGAATTACCCATATGTGTGCGTGTGTAGACTTTTTTTTATAACAATCAAATTGTTCAAAATGATAATTATTTATGCTTATTCAGTGCACCTTAACTTATTCTGATCGATATTCAGCGAATGCAATCAATTTTTTCCATCAAGATAAAGAATTATCTTTTCGCACGTACCTTTTTTCAATCTCCTCTTTAACATAGTTCCTCGCTTATGTAGGAAATGAAAAATCTGTTTGAGGGTTTTTTGACAGAATTTAACTAGCCTAAGTTCTTGAAGTTCGCCTTCATCAGATGAAATTTTTTACCTGTTTGTGCAGAAAAATCAAGTTTTGTCCCACCAAGCGACACACGCTATGTGATAGAAACAAAATTGTCAGAGTTGTGACATTTTCAAAATTCAAAAATATGAAAAATAATGAGAATTTTTAGCCAAATCACGCAAGATTGTAAAGAAAGTAAGAGGAAAAAAAATTGTTGTTTTTGGGAACCCTACAAGATGGTGAATACAACTTTTTGGATTTCTCAAAAAATCGAAAATTCCCATATTGATCGCACGAAAAAAAGGAAAAATAGAAAGATTTATTTTTTGGTCAAAATATGCAAGCTAAGGGAAAATGTAAATTAACTAAACTTGTGCACCAAAAAAGAACTATAAATTTGGAAAAATTAACTTTTTGATAGAAAAAGTAGTCTATGCCTCATTTATAAAAAACCATAAATAAATTCATTTCAATCACGAAAAATAGCTATAAAAATGAAATAATAAAATTTCTGAAAAAATGACTAAGGCTAACACAGAAGATTGATAAAGAAAAGTTATTCACCCGAAGAATATCTACAAATTTGTTATGATTTTTTCGATTGGACGCGTAGTTTTTGTTTCAATCATAGAAAATAAAATTAAAAATTACAAATCTGAATTTCTAGAAGAACTACACAACATGTGAAAGAAATTAGGCAACAAAACTTCTCTAACGCTTTGGACAAACTTTGATCAGGTGCGCAGTACGAGACACGCGATGAGAATGTATTCATTAAAGACGGAGAAGCTTTAAGAATAGAGAATTCTCATTTATCAAATTATAGTAGTCGACATTTCGCTTTTGAGTTTCACAAGCTTTTTATACAACTGTACATGGTGCTCCACAATCGGTTTCAAATTGAACAAAAATGTCAACGGAAATGGTCTATTGGATTCGATTCAGTATCGTTCAGACAATTTATTCCCGTTGAAATTGAAATTCTAACTGCTCCCCTTCCCGACAAAACTTGAAAACAAGATTATGAGAAAAAAATTTTCAATTTTTTGAGAATCATCCTATTTACATGTTTAATTGTGTGTGCATGTATATATTTCAATAAATTTTTCACCACTCTGAGCTTTTGCCCCATAAAAACAACCTCAACTTGTAATCAATTCAAAACAAGAAAATAAGATTTTCATTACTGAAGAAAAAATTTGATAAGTTTCAAACTGATACTGAGCTATGTATGAACTCAATGAAAAAATTGGTAAACTTCAAAAGATGTAGTGGTGGAAAAAAGTGCGTGCCTTCTTATGACAAAGAACATAATTATGTCTAATCGATCAAAATTATTACAAGTTATTTGCAGAACATATGTTTTTTAGTTTGATCTAGAAGGCAGTAAGACTAAAGTTAAGAGACCTGTTATGTGGGCAAACACTGAAGATTTACTCCAAACTATTATTGAAAGGTGAAAACTTGTATGTAATTGTCAAATAAAATTGATGGCAGACGGAGGAGAAGGCTTTTTAAATTTGGTTTAAATGTCGGTTTGGCCTGAAGATTCACAGAAAGATTTTCTTGGCCAAGTTTCAAGAAGAAGTTCACATGCAGTTCATGTTGTTCCATAGGTCAAAGAACCCAATGAAAATGTTATGCTACTTTTCGATTGAATAGATAATAATGAAATATCTTTTTGTTTTGTCTCATATCTCATTCTTATGGCTATTATAAATGGTCAACAAACAGGTACTGCGCCCTGTCCATGTCCTTGTTGTTTTAGATGGTAGTGTTAAAGTTATTCAGAAGTGTATAATTCTTGAGCTGCATATTTTACAAAGAGTTGGTAATCATCTATTTTGGGATGGGTTGATCCAACAAGTAGTATTAGAAAATGCATTAATCTGGCCTTATAAGTTGAATCTAATTACAAAAAACTATCATGGAAATGTGTTCGAAAGAAATGCTTGCAGAACTATGTTAGAAGAAGCAGACAAACTTTTAGATCCATTAATTTACAAAAATATAGGTCAACTTGCAATGGTACCTTATGTTAGTGCATTCAAAGCTATGAGCGAAGTAGTTGAAAATTGTTTTTCTACGAGAACGGTTAATTTTTCTGCATTAAAAACTCCAATTGATAACTTGGACAAAGCTGTACTGAGTACTGATGTTAGTTTAACTTCACAGTTGCATATTCAAAACGACATCAATTATGTATAAATTTTGTATTATAATTTTGGTGTTGTTTATGGACTAGTAGCTTAGAGTGGTAAAAACTTTACTCAAATATATACATGCACACACAATTAAAAATATGAATCTGATGATTCTTAGAAAATAAAAAATAAAATTTTTTTTCATAATGGAGCATCGAGCGCGAAACGCGAGATTCAAAAGACACGCGCTCTACGCGATGAGAATGTGCCCGCGTAGTGGGCACATTTTTTTTTTTTTTGGTAACATTTATAAAAGGATTTCAAAAACCTGTATCAATAATAGCCTGTATAAATAAATCAACAAACAATTAGTGCTTGTATAAACAAGACCATTTGGTCAAGGTAGAACAAAAGCTTTCAGGTAAAAGCATTTCAAACTGTAAATTGCGCAAAAATTAAGAAGCCTGATTTGAAATGCTGTAGCTTGCAACCATTGGAATTCGAGAACAAATTCATCTTTAGTCAATGAGGTTACTCAAGAATTTCATACACAAAGTATTTGAATTTTTTTATAAAATTCTTCATCTTATATTTCCACTTCGAAATTGATTTAGCCGTCAAGACTAGAAAATATTCAAGAATAAGATACATTCAATAGTTAATTTTCATTTGTCAATCTTATGGAGGAATCGAGTGGAAGAATCAGAATCTGTTATGGTACGATCAACTTTAGGAAGGATCAAGTTAAAAATTTCACTCAAGAAAACGTTGCACAATATGTATGAACGTCCTCATACTGGCGAAGAAAGAGCGGACTGCGAAAATGAGTTCGAAAATGTAAAACACGTGCTTCGTATTTTCCAATTGATTTTAATTGGTGCTCGGTAGTAAAAGTTGGACTGACATTCTAGTAGACTTTGAATTTCTGGGATTCAATATGCACGCCAGAAGTCGAGCAATTAGTATTGTGTTCCAAGAATAGAATTAACCATCCTTCGAAATTCGAGTCAGGAACGGATGCAATTGGATTGAGCGGATTCAAGGGACTCAATATTCCCATTCTCCATTCAAAAAGTGTATTGATCTCGTTACCTCGTTTATTCCAAACTGAACAGTTAGTTCCTACTGACGTAGGTAGAGCCGCGATGGTACATAAAACGTTAATTAGTCGCTCTTCGCTAATAGAGTCAATTAATCAAGGGGTTTCGATTACATTGATAAAATATATGAAAGTAAGTATAGTACTTCATGGATCGTTCAAATTTCCACAGTTAAAATTAATAACTATATCTTTGATAGTAAATATACTTTTTCCTTATCATTTTTTATCAACGGTGCTTCAGATTATTCAGGGCGCAACCGAAAAAAACGGGATGATAAGCTGGATCTGGGAAGCGAGAGAACTGAGAATGTGTCAAATGATTTATTCGTGAATGTAACAAAAAATGAGAGGGACGCCGAGAAAAATCCAAGAGAAAACACTTTGAAAGTGCCGTTTTCATAAGAACATTATGCATCATGCAAAGCCACTCTTGAATAACAGTTACGTATTACAGACTCTCTTCCAAGTGCATTATCAGTCTGGATGTAATCTATGGTACCAGAGAATTATTTTTTGGAATCAGTTGATTGAATATTGATGTTACAAGTTATGGACAAATAATGTAATTTTGAAAACAAACTTCCACAGAATTTTTTTTGCATTAAAATTTTGTTCATATACATAATTTTTTTTTAATATACTCATAAAGAATTTGACTCAAGTATCCTGTAATTCTTTATTTTCTTCCAATCTTGGGATCTTGTTAAAAATATTATTCACCAGTATTTCAAAATTTAAATTGGAAAAATTCAACTTAATCTTACACCAAAAGTTTCCCGAAAAATTATGTAATTTCCAAACAAGAGATAAATGTTGTGAAATTCAGAGGTAGATTTCTATTCAATGCGCAAGAAGGTCTAGACAATCCTATCAAATTTCATTCAATCACGAATAAATTCTTCGTGTTAAATTTTTGTACAGAAAAGTGCACGTTTTGTCAAATACTTCTCATATTTTTCCATAATAATTGAAGAATGCACCTTGAATCCATAAAGTATAATCGAATGGGAATTCTATTTTCTTGCACAGACAATGGTATTTTTTTACCATCCTTAGGTTCATTCAATAATAATATTAAACATGAAAAACCTCTTAGAACTTCCACACAAAATGCGGTTGCATATTTTCTATCATTCGAAATTCAACATCTTATATCACATAAGATGCTCTTGTCATAATAGAAGTAACTACTTCTATAATTATACTATCTTCGCTGAGAAAATTAAAATTGTAAAACATTGGGAAATTATTCTAAACCCTACTGAGAATCACTGAAATCAATAAATTTGACTATTTTTTTGAACTGATCAAAATCAAACGGCATTTTTCTTCCTAGATACAAATATATTCCTTGTTAAAATTTCGAACATATTTACATGTGTACTACCAAGAAATTGTTCATGTCATATGGAACATGGAAGTGTATAAAAGAGTCGGTTTCAAAAAATAATCTTTGCAAAGAAATATTTTATTAAGTTATCAAAAATGAGCCTCATTACAAATTTCAGAACTTTGTACATGACATCCCAATTTATTATCATTTCAATTCGAACATAAGATTCCAAGTATTATTATAATCGTTATAATTATTATAATTATATATCAGTGGCTTCGATTTAAGGGAAATAAGAACAATTAAGGAAATATTGTTATCCAGACCTCTATATAGTAAGCTCATCTTCAGTCCGATTTTCTTCAGGAAGAGCTCTAATTAGAGCTCTCAAATTGATGAATCAGGATACAAATAGAGTTGGCCACGTAAATATTTTTTATTCCAATGGTGAAGAATAGGATCAATGGGTAAAATGAGAAAAATCTGATTATTCAAATTTAATGCTGTATTCTGATTTAATGTAGACTTGGTCCTTTAGTCTCATTTCCACCAAAGATGTCTTGAATTAAAGCTCTTGACTTGAAGAATTAGGATAGACAGAAAAATTTTATGTCTTATTTTTATATCAGTGGTTTGGATTATCAAAAATAGGAACAACAATGAATGAGGATTCGAAAGGATTTTGACCCTCACATATTAAAAGCTCATCTTTCATGAAAGTTGAATCATTTCCATGTAGTTTCAGCATCAGTTTGATATTGAATACTCTCAAGATTTCTAATACATATAATTTAGGTACTCGAAAGCAATAATTCCATTGAGCCTATGAATTTAATTTTTAAATAATGAAAAATATCCTAACAATAGATGAGCCCAATTTTCAAAATTATAGTTATCCCTCACAAAAACATTCAAAATGACACCAAAGAGCTAATTCGTCGTTTTTTATATTGATTTTCAAAATTCTGACCATAAATGTGGTGAGAATCCCGTAATATTTTCTATGTTAAATCTACCTTCTTGTTAATATGTCTACATATGAGAGTTATGAAATCAACTCGAGCTAACTCTCAAGATGATTTCTTAATTATTCAAACAAGAAGTTAACGATATTTTAACCACACGTTTTCGAACATGAGTTTGATTATAAGATATGTATTAATGTAAAAACATATTTTGAGAACAAAAATGGTGAAATCTAAGCGAACAAGCTTCTAAAACAATTTTTCGGCCTTTTTTAATCGTACTCCTTGATATGATATATTCATCACATCAGAACATTTTTTTCTCCTGTTCAATAGTCTCCCTTCGATATTTCGGCCAAAGGTTTTTAGCGGCTTGCTGTTAAGTCAGAGAAATCTAACATGCAAAATAAAATTTTTGTATGAGTAGATACTTTATTATCTTCTGTTTTTGAAATTTTTTTAAGACTACCAAAATTTACATAGCAATTCATGGGAAAATAACGATTACTTCTGACGGTATGTGGATGTTTACAAGAATCATGAAAAGGTAAATTGATAGACGATACTAAATAATCTCGGAGCGGAAATTGTAATGATCATTTAGCTAGTTCTTCCTTTTCAGCGAGCCGCTAATAACTTTTGGCCGAAGTATCAAAGAAAGATTATTGAACGGTGAAAAAAATGTTCTGACATGATGAATATATCATATCAAGGAGTGCGATTGAAAAAAAACCGAAAACTTGTTCGCTTAGATTTTACAATTTTTGTTATCGAATTTTTTTTTACATCAACACATATATTATAATAAAAATCATGTTCGAAAACGTATGGTTAGAATATTTTTAACTTATTATTTGAATAAATAAGCAATTATCTTGAGAGTTTAGCTCGAGTTGATTTCAGAACTCTCATATGTGGATATATTAACAAGACGGTGGATTTGGCATATAAAATATTACGGGATTCTCACTTCATGAACGGTTAGAATTTATACGTTGAACGTGTCTGTCCGACGGTCGGTCTGTATGTATGTATGTTTGTCTGTGAGCACGAAAAAGTACGAAAAAACGAATCTATTTTATTGGCCTTTCATACAATTTTTTTGTGTCGAAAACCAAAGGTCAAGTTCGTTAGCCAGCTATTTTGGATAAAAACTCAAAAAGTTGGGGAATTTTGAAAATTTTTTAGACTATTTTTTCAAGACCTAAAAATTTTAAGTACGGCTTCCTGTAGTAAGCAATAAGTGGAACAATTTATCCTAATGATTTTTTTTATGAAAACAAAAATGTCAGAGTTATGGCATTTTCAAAATTCAAATATATATAAACAAAAATCAGTGTTTTTTGCCAAACAACGCAAGATATGAAAAAAAGTTAGAAAACACAGATGCTCCTTTTTGAAAGCTCTACAAAATGATCTTTACGACTTTTTGAAATTCTTCAAAAAATCGAAAATTCAAATTTTGGTCGCAAAAAAATTACTGAAGAATAGAAATTTTTATTCTCTGGTCAAACTATGCCAGGTACGGACGAACATAAATGAACAAAAATGTGCACCAAAAAAGATCTACAAATTCGGTACAGCCTACTTTCTCATAGGACAAGTAGTTTTTGCTTCATTCATAGAAAACCATATTAAAAATGAAAGAACTGAATGTTTGGACAATTGACACAAGCTAAGGAAAGAACGAATAGACGCCAGTTTTTTATCAGAAAAATATCTTCAAGTGTGTTTTAAATCTTCTTTTGACACAAGGTTGATGGAGAAAGGTTGTTAACTAAAAAAAAATCTATCAACTTGTTATAATTTTTCCAATTGGACGTGCAGTTTTCGTTTTATTCGTGAAATATGAAAAAATTACTTAAATTTCTGGGAAAAGTACACAACATTTCAAAAAAATGAATCATTAAAACGTCTATACCGTTTCGGACGAATAATAAAATTACTGAGTGCGCAGCACGAGACACACGATGAGAATGTATTCGTTTAAACCGGAGAAGCTTTGGCGAAAGAGAATTCACAATCATCAAATTGAAAAAGTCGAAATTTTGCTTTTGAGTTTCAAAAGCTCTATATACAAATGTAGAGAAGTACAAAGACCGAGTGCGTAGCGCGAGGTAAACTCACAACTGAGCGCGAAGCACGAGATCCGACAGACGCGCGCCTTAGGCGTGCTCAAATTCGCGAGCGAAGCGAGACGCGCGCGAAGCGCGTGATGAGAATGTGCCCGCGCGGCGGGCATTTTTTTTAGAAATGAAATTATTTAAAAAATGTTTATTTCTTGTACATATTGTGATGAATATTTATTTAACTATTTATTCATGAATATAAATCATAAATATATATACAAATATTGATCCATCGATACGTGTTCAATTCATTCGCAGATAGTTTATTATTTTTTTATTATTTATGAATACTTCCGATGTTTAATGTCATTTATATTCTTTTAATTGATTTAATTGAAAAAAATTCTAATTATGTACATATTGTGATAAATATTCATTCAACTATTTTATTAATTCAATTTCATGATTTTTCATTACCGTGTTATGCTTTCTTCATCACCTAATTAATTGTTAAAAAGCTTAGTAAACTGATAAATAAGTGAATAAATATATGTAATTGACAAATTTCATGGTTTGATAATGTAAATTATTATTATTTTAATTTTTTAATCAGGTAATTTGAATGAATAATTTGTGTTTAAAACCTAGAAAACACCGAATAAAAATTTATGGAATACTACATCATCACATCGTAATCAAACGCCGCACAAAAATGTCATAGACAATAACCTTCACAATGAAGGCACCCAATTTATGCTATAATTAATGAGAACATTCATACCGATACAATACAGTAAAAATAACAACCAATTTTAAAATTTCCCGATCGACTATAACGCCACCTCTAGGATCAAAACATAGTCGTAAAAAAGGCCCATTTAAAGGGCCAAAGCCATCAATCATAAAAAACTGACCATTTTGCGAGGAATGAAAAATCGAAAAGCCTTTTTCTGCGCAACGAAAGCGTAAAATCAATACGTTTTTAGCGCATCGTGTTCAAGAAACGAAAAGAAAATTCCTGGTAAGTTTTTAGTGTGGCGTTAAAATGTTTTATGTGATGAAAAACGATTTAAAGGATTCCAAGGCTCATGTTTGGAGAATGGATACACGGCCAGGAATCTTTGAGTTAGCTCTCATAACCCGGCCGGGTTATTTGATTTCATTCCATTTTGTGAAACTCTGGAAAATGTACTGGCAATTGATGTTGCCCGGGTAACGCCAGGTAAATTTCTGCAAGTTCTGCAATAATTTCAAAATTCTCTAGAATCGTTGAATGTTCCAGAACATCACAAAATATCCTGAGAAAATCTTCGGCATTCTACAACATCCTTAAATATTCCAAAACAATGTAGAACACTCGGATCCATTCTGGAAAATCTAACAGAATATTCCCGAAAATTCGAAGACATTTTTGAATAATAATTACATAACCGTGCAGGGTTATAAGGAGTTAACTCGAAATAAAGCTTTGGAAAATAACACAAACTGAATACTTTTTTATACGATATCTTTTTGTATTCGTATACCTGCAGAAGAATGACGCCTATTTGACAGAATTTACTAAAAAAGTAAAACAATAAATTCCTTATAATATTTTATTAATGAACGGAGTGTATATAACACCATCGCATCTGTTTCAATGCTTTCACATTTTACAGCGGCCACCGTAGAGATCATAAACCTGATAAAATATTCATACAAAAATTTACAAAAAATACCTTTATAAACACCAATTTCGAAAGAGTCAAATTGATTACAATTTACAGAATTAGGATACGAAAATTGAGGCGAATAAGGAGCGGAAAATATTCACTTTAAAATCCCAAGGAAAACGGTCCTCATATCGGAAGTAGCTCGAAAGGATACGACTTCCTGTGACGGAAAAACAGTCAAGCTCTTTCATCCAATTATTTTTAAGCGACGCTCGCAAAGTGCTACGAGAGCTTTCAGAATGCCGGAAACAATCTGAACGCTTTATTGGTTACCGGTGAGATAAAAGTTCCTTCATCTATGAGCCTTATTTTTAACTTGAGTATAAGTGATTCTTTTATCCTTTACTTTACCAGCTTTGATTGTTTAATTTTTCAATTAAAATGCTTGAAAATTCCTTGTGGTCACATATAATCACGTGACTTGAGAAAAAAGTGGAAAGCTGATCTTTTTTGTACTTCCTGATCGATAACTTGACCTGTCAGTATCGCGTGTCGCTTTACATCCATGCACGATTAGTTACCTTCGATAAAATAAGCAAACTGATTTGTGATTAATTAACATTTTTTTCATCGCAGGTAAAAAGAAAAAAGTTCTACCCTCTGATGTGGAAGAAAGTCAAACCCCGTCAATTTTTCATGCAACATTTTTTCATTTCTCATTACGGTTTTCGACATCTTTTCAGCTCGAAGAATGTACTAGCCCGAACGGAAAATAAGATTGCAAACATCACGCGCTTTGTGAGTCAGAGAATAGATGTGTCAGAGTCATGTAGTTTGTGCAAATCTCATGAAAATAAAAATCTTTCGAGAAAAGAGAAACCACGACTTTTATGTGCAATAGTTTATAAAGTCTTCCAAATCGGTTCATCCTTTTGGCCGTTAAAACTCTTCCAATGTTTATTTCTTAGCTTGGAAAAGACTTCCCTATTGTATTATCTTCTTCGTACAAATATGCCACTCTTTTACTCGTTCCTTCTCTCTTGCTTTATTTATACTTTTTCTACCTTTCAAGTCCTCAGCAAGTCCTTTGTCAGCTTTTCTGCAAACGTGGGTCGAAGAAAATCGAAACTTCCAGCTCTCTTCGGGGCCGAGTATCGACTCTTGCTATTGAAAATTAGCAATCTTTACACAATTTCCATTCAAGGGCGTTGGACAGTTTCGACTTAATATTTTTTTAGGGTACGGCGCTGACTTCTTGTATTTATTTGCTTTCGGGTCTTTTTTGACTCAATAGAGAAAATCTAACAAAAACCCGGGGTCTTTCGGGATCCTAAGATCAAAAAAAAAAAATTACAATGACTTACCCTTGGACTGAGGGAGTAAATATTTCCATCGTAAACATGAGTATTCCGGAATGCAAAAATCCTCTGGTAGCAGACGATATCGGTGAGACTTGTTTAGCAACAGCGAGACCAGTCACTATTTTATTTTTTCCCGCACAATATCATCATCTAAGATATATTCCAGGTAGTCCGCTTTGATTCCTAGATTCCTTGCAAGAAGTTGATCACCAGAAAATTCGCGATTCACATCGCGGAAAAGCACAGTCCACTGGATATAAACTCTTACTTATCGACGTATCCAGACCCCGCCAAAGTTCGAAATAAAAACGTGAATTATAATTGCCTGAGAAGATATTTGAATAGTTCTGCAAGATTCCATCTCCAAACGCGCCAATTTTACAGGTAAACAAATTTGAAATTATTCATAAACATGAAAACGTAGATAATATTTATCAATATACCAATTTGAAATAACAAAGCTTCAAACTGAATTCTCTGCCAATATATGTGTATATATATTTTTCCAAAGTTATCAAATCTACCCCATTCTACAATTTCAGAAGTATTTGGAAAATTCTCCATATTTGCAATTGAACAATTTCTAGACTAGACTCCCTGCACATTTCTTTCTGGACTCTATAAATTCTTTTAGTCGCCGATGAATAAATTTGAAAATTGCAAAATTACCATACTTCAAATCCTGAAATTGGAACTGGCCTGTCTGTGAATTTGTTTATAATTTTCCTAAATCTTCAGATCACTGAATTATGAATTTCAAAATGGCTAAAGTCACCACATTTGCAATCTTGAAATTCCTGTACTGGCTTGTCTGTATATTTTTTAATAATTTTCCCAATTTGCCTAATAACTGAATTATAAAGTTTGAAATGGACAGATTCATTGCATGTGCAATACTGTACAATTTTTGAACTAGATCTCCCTACACATTTTTTCGTGAACTCCTAATTCTTTTATTCACCAATAAACAAATTTCGAAACTGCAAAATTACAATATTTGCATTCCTGAGATTTTTTAACCGGAGCGTCTGTAAATTTGTATATAATTTTCCTAAATCATCTGATGGCTTGCCTGTAAATTTGTTTAGAATTTCCCTGAGTTACCTTATCACAGAATTATGAATTTGGAAGTTGGCAAATTTATTACATGTTCAATATTGTACAATTTTCGAACTGGACCTCCTACACATTTTTTTGTGAGCTCAAAATTCTCTTGGTCGAAAGAAAATGAATTTTAAAATTGCAAATATGGTAATTTTTCAATTTTTCAATTTATTTATTGGTGACTAATAGAATTAAGAGTTCACCAAAAAATGTGTGAGAGTTAAAATTATAAACAAATTTACCGGCAAGCCTGTTTAGAAGTTTCAGCATTGCAAATGTGGTGACTTCAGCAATTTTGAAATTTTTAATGCGGTGATCAGATGATTTAGGAAAATTATATACAAATTTACAGACGCTCCGGTTCAAAAATCTCAGGAATGCAAATATGGTTATTTTCCAATTTGGAAATTTATTTTTCGTAGACTAAAAAGAAGTTAGAGTCCATAAAGAAATGAGCAGGGAGGCTAGTTTAGAAATTATTCAATTGCAAATGAGCCAGACCACGTCAACTGTACCCATGAAATTTTTGTGATTTTCTAAAAAGTGACGACAATTGGAAAAATCTGAACGTAATAGCATTACAAAAAACACTTTGAACCGTTTTTCAAAAGAATGCACTGTTTTCATTATTTTTAAAACTAATGATTATTGCAACTTTTAATAGAAAAACTATTAACTTACGACTCGTTTGAAATAATCGAATGAATTTTGGTATGACAGTTTTGAAGAGTTTTCGCTTTCTAATAAGAATTTTTTCTGAGTTAAATTTGCAGAATTATAATTTTTTCCTAACAATGATTTAAACAACTTCGATTATTTATAACATCTAGGCCTCCGATCGTAGTGAAATTTTAACACAATGTATTATGAACACTTTACTCCGTTCTCAAAGAAGAAAAAATTGATGATTCTCATTATTATAGTATCAAAGAAAAGTTTCTGTCGCGGGAACCGCGCAACAATTATCGCCTCGAACGGCGCACAGTGTGGAAAAAAGCACTTTTTTGGGATGAAAATCAGCCGACACCTCATTTTTCAACGGATCACAGCTTTTTTTCTTTAAATATTCATAAAGAATCGTATTTCAACCTAGAATTGCAAGTTTTTTGATTTTATTATTTAATTATTTGTTATTCAACTTAAAATTTGCAATCGGTTATATTTGCGATATTTACTTAGCCCCATCCATTAATATTTCTTCACAAATGTGTAGCATTAGTGAAGTTACTTTTTTGAATAAAAATGTAACTTGTAGATAAATATCCTGCATTTTCGGATTTCGAATGTATTACTTGTATGAATTTTGTTGTGTAACTATAGAGAATCAATTTTTAATTTTGAACAAGCTCCAAATAACAATAATAGATGATAGTTCAAACAATTTTTATTAAGGAATTCACTAATTTGGCATATCTATACTTTGAAAAATTTTCTTTTCGGTCGGAAAATTACTCTACATCTGAAGAACAAGAATAATACACATTAAAGTTCCATGAAACAACATTTGTCATTGTTTCAAACAACTTTTATAAACAAATTCACTTATTTGGCATATCTGTGCATCGAAAATTTTTCTTTTCTCGGTAATCATTTATTTTCATCCGAAAAACAAGAATATTAAACATCAGAGTTCATCGAAACAATATTCGACATTGTTAAAAACAACTTTCATAAACAAATTCACTTATTTGACATATCTGTGCATCGAAAATTATTCGTATGAGTACAAACGAATAAGTTTGAACAGCCACTACGATCGGA
>WSXT02036098.1:0-13528 GCA_011762715.2 Neuroterus valhalla
AAGTAATGACTGAGAGACTTTAGTGAGGTCCTCCCACCTATTTTTAATTATTCCATTCTTTCTTTTTGTCTCTTTTGTGTAGGAGCTGTTTTGTTTAAACTAATGTTTTTTGAACATTGGGAAAAGAGAAAAAAATTTACTCAAAACAATACAATACTATTTAAAATATTGGAAATTTCCAAAAAAAAACGTGACTTTCTATCATTGAGCAAAGAAAATATTATTAGAAATGATGAATAATTATTTGAAGAGTAATATTTCAACATGAAATAATTATCACTTCAATCTAGTTGAAAAATGACATAAAGTTAAAAATTTCAGGAAGAAACTGCAACTATAAGCGAAAAGTGGACGAAAAGTTGAAAATATTATAATTAATAACAAATTGTTTAAACAATTATTTCTTGAACTCTTATTGATTATTAACTCGCTTTAACTGAAACGTTGAAAATAAGTTGAAAAATTCATAAAAATTCATCTAATTATCTTGAAAAAGTAGTATTTTATGAATTCAAAACAATCTGCGTTAGAAAATCGCAAAAAATCATAATTCGCGCCAAAAACTCAAAAACCCATTTTTCTCACCTATGGTGTTTTTTTGGGACCCTATAAAACAGACTCAAAGGGGTGATATTCGAAAATTCGAGCTTGATTCACCTAATATTGAGATTTCTAAATAAAATTTACAAAATCGGCTTTTACTCTTACGGGAAATACGTCTTAAACTTCATAGGGCTTGCGGCACCTCTATATATTATTTTTTTCCGAAAAAAAATGTATTCATTATTTTTGTGGATTCGAAAAAATTTCCGGGAGTTTCGCAAAAAAATAAATTTTTTCCAATGCATTTTTGGACCACTCTAGTATTCGCACTTGATAATTTGATGTTAGAAATTATAGATTGCTGGTTTATAATAAATAATACTGAAAGAATTTTTGAATATAACACTGATTTACTAATGAAATGATTCACAAATGGATCTTTGTGTTTGTTGAAGAATACATTTTTAAAACCAGTATTCTACAACTATTGCCATAAACTGCTCAATTCTTATCTTGGTCGAAACCAAGATGCCAAATCCTTCTTACTAGTTATATAAACAAAAAATTCATTTGTATGGAATTCTTAATCATCCAAACTCTAAAGCCTTTTCGTAGCGCGCTCTTTGCGCCTGCCATTCCAGTTTTTGGAATTTAATGAAACAGACCAGATTCCTTCATTTGCTGCCTTTTCAGAAACTATTTTTTCGGTTTCCGTTTCAAAATGCATCTGTACGATGGAAAAGGTTAATGAGGGAAGACAGAAAGCTGAAAAATCATTAACAGGACATACTGTTATTCTTTGTCAAAGAACAGCCAATTAAAAAATTATTATGAACAATATATACCAGGGGTGTCCAATGCAAGGTTGGCGCGCTTCTCCTTTCTTACCCTTCTCCGAGCGCTCCATCGAGAATTCCCTCCTCGTTCTACCATGGGCTTCGTCTGAATACGCTTGACCACGCCTACTAGCGCGCACTGTTTACACAGCCCGGCCGTCGAGGACCCCTCTCCACATCCCGCTCACCGCATGAACGCATTAAAGGTAGCAAGAGAGGGGATTGAGGAGTGACAGTTATTTACACCGTTGATCACGCGTTGGACACCTCTGATATATATCATATACTTATCAATAACACATCGATGAAATTCGTAATCCTTGAGAAGCATCTTTTGCCCGCATTTTCGAATCTTTGTGAATACCATTGCCAGTTTCTTTGACAAATATTTTTTGAAGATGTTAGTAATGCTTCTATTGACAAGTTCATCAGAATCTATTAGAGATTGTATTGACGATAACTGAGAATTCATATTTACCTTTTGAAACGCTATCAAATTCGGAAATACCTTCCGGAATTGATATTTTTTCAGAGGAGGTTGTTGAACTATCCTCACTGCAACTGAGATCATTTCTTCTTTCAGATTGTTTGGTCCTTTATTCTTTGTCTTCTCGATACTTCTTTTTCAAGTTTTCTTCTGTTAGATTTCGGTGCTATTAATGCAACCTAAGATTCTACGTTATTCATCTAAAGAACAAATAGTCAATCCTTTATCAATTTTCAATCTGTTCCGCTGTCTCTTCGGGGGTATAGCCGGAATCCCCTGTATAGAAGCAACTTTGCAGAAGATTTTTTAACTTCAATAATATAAAAATCTCTTCAGCACCTTTAGGAGTTTCTAAAAGATATATTTTATATAGAGGATTTATATTTAATGGTCTGGAATCTTATACAGTTTTTGAAATATTCTCAATGGTTTGCATGAACAACTTACTAGTCTGGTCTTTTTAGTGGATTAGGACAAGATGGCCAATACAAAACCGTCAACGTTGTGACTGGAGATTTTCTTTAGATCAAAAGATTTAGTTTTGCAAACGTAGTCGGGATTATAAGACGGTGGCATAAAGTTTGTATCCATTCGACCTATTTTTGGATCAAATTGAATCCTCAAGTATTATCCACAAATACAGAATTTCTTCCTCTGTATATCCAAATTTATGTTGCAGTGATCCGTCTTATCCAGATTGAAATTCAAATTGTTGGCTTCTTAGCTATGAAATCTTTCTTCACTACCAAAATTTTGTCGCTGAAATCACCTAATTCCTCAGAGAAGGCTTATTCCATTCCCTTCCACTTGAGATAGAAGGAAAAAAGTCCTCGCGGAATAAGCTCCTCTTTTGGCCCACTAAACTATAACCCCCACAAAAAACCACCAAAGCTTTCTCACTTACTCAATCGTAGGATTGAGAATGATTTCATCAATGTTAACCAATTCCGAGGACAGACCCGGGCTGATCTGACCAAAGTAACTGTCCAGGCCAGTCCTACCGTATAAGAAAGAGGGCAATTGTTTATGTATCTCCCCTAAAGAGCCAGCCCTAAAAACCATGGCCTAGTGGTCTTAATATCGATTTGGGAAAAACACCTAGCCTGAGAACCTCCAGTCTTTCCGCAAGGCCAGCACACAGCAGCTCAAAAGTCGACATCATGTTGACGTGAGGGACGGAAATCGCTCGCTGGCATACCCCTAGCAGCAGGCTCCGAATGACAAAGGGTCATTCGAGGTCACGGGGTCGCACTTCTTCGCCCGCCACCCCATTCCCTCTTATACATATATGGGCACACTGAGAAAAGATTGGATCAGCGGTGCGCCCAGCAAGCATGACTGTAGCACCAAATGCGCGACTCGAAACGCTACCACAAATGAGAATAGCTTCCTTCCTAGTTTGGGCGGGCTAGCGTCCCAAATCGAGGGTGCTGCAGCACAAACGTGTTGGTAGAGTAGGTCTCCTTGATTCGGCTCAACAGCTCTCCACAGTTCCGGGAACTTCGAAGTCAGCGTGGTCAGAGTCGGCGTCCGCGACTATGGAAAACGGGAGCGCAATTTCACGAATCTGAATCTGTGACAGATCGATGAGAAAGAATCCCGTGAATCTGTGAAAAGGTCTGCGTTAGGCATCCTGTCATCTGAGATGTACTTGAAGGGCGTAGGAGATGCCGTACAGCCCTGCGATCAGAATCAACGAAAAGCTACTTAGTCGGATTCTGAACATTAAGCCGTATAAACCCGGACTGCCCCGGAAAGAGGAAGCCTGCAATCTCCCTGAACTATACCTGAGTATTCGTTGAGAACCTCAAATAGCTGCAGGACATTAAATCTCCGCCATCGAGTTATCGTCCAGGAATAGACTTACCCTCCCCGAGTCGACACGGAAACCTCTGTGTACCACTCCACTGGCCAGGATAGGAAGCCCACAGCCTAGAGGACTCCCCTTCTAACTGTAATTCCTAAGAATATACCTATACGCCAGAAGGTATCTCTGGAGCGATAGCGGTTCCTACACTGCTTCTTGGAGCAGGACCGGGACCGGCGTGGAGCTCATTCAATCAAGTACAGTCCACAGGAAGGCATGCTAAACTTTGTCCAACATCCTTGGGCCCGTCGCACTAGACCTAAAAACAGAAGGGCACATCATTCCAGACAAGTTCTGACCTGACCTTCATGGACAGTGAGCAGAAGTGAGGGATCTGCACACCAGATGACACTCGAGATAACCCGTAGGATATTGATCACACAGAATTCATTGGCTGCAATTTACTTCATGTGAGGGTGCTTATTGCTCAGGTACTGCAACGTGAGATGACACAAAATAACTTCGACACGAATATTTAGATAGACATCGTCATCCCTGGCTCGAGATTTCGTGAAATCACAAAGCTGGAATTTCGGCAAGGAGATGGAGAGACCTATCGTAAACAACAAGAGAGAGATAGCTTCAACAGCGTGAGTGAGTAGATCCGCACAGCCAGGGATGGATCTAAAAAAATTGGGGGGGGGGGGGGGGAGAGAAGAATTAAAAAATAAAAGATAAGAGTAACTGTCGATTGTGATCATTATTTATCAGAAAATTTTTATTAATTAGATGTTCATAACACACAATACAATATTATAAGATATCAAAATGACTTATTGACAGTATACCAATTAAATGAAGATATTTGAATATGGAGAATCCTTTGTCTTGAACATCAGGTAGGCCATTCGCAGGGTCAGTCGCTCTCCTCCAGTCCTGTTGCGCAAATAAGTCTTCAAATCTTCGCAAAGTGCAGAAGGACCGTTCACTGGAGGCAACTGTAACAGGCAGTGTACCACAAATTTGGAGAAACCTGTAGATCTGCTTGTAAAATTTCTCATCTCAGACGTCCAGAGCTTCGATGAACGTTTTTGGCCGCTGTTTCGCAGGCGTGTTTGAACAGAACCTGGGATCTGGAACAAATTATTCACATTGCATAGACCCTTCATTTTTCAATTGCGAAAACTTATAATCATCTCTTCCACATCTTCATGTCAACTTGTAAGTCTTCCATAGTCCCGGTGACGTCATTGGGCCATTATTCTTCAAAAACATGGACGGTTTTGTTTAAATCTTCTTTATCGAGTTCTGCGAATTTTTCTAGAATGATATTCTCTATCCTTGACAGCAGTGCTTGATGTTCGAGAAATATCTTCTAGATATTTATCCAAAAATGGAATGAATATGGATTGCCGATAATATTCTTTAGCGTTTCCATTATAGTTCTCCTGATTATTTTGACGTCCTGCCCGTCGAGGAAAATTGATCTCAGTACTAATCTTATCAGCAATTCGGATCGCTGATTTGAACATCTCTGCGAATTTCTCGTCGGCTCTGGTACGCATCTCCTTTATTTCTTCATGAACATCATTTCCATAACAGACACATTCTCGCAAACCGCAATCTTCTTTTTGCAAATTTTGGCTCAGGTTTTTTGTCAAGCTGAACACCGGTTTCATCACAACCAATGCAATGGATGAATTGAGCTGTTTGGATGGAAGCAAGCAAGCTATTTGACTGTATTCCATCAGATTTTATTTTCAGCACTGGCAGTTCTTTGAGCGTTGAACATATAAATTCCAGTAATTCATGGAACAATCCCAGAGAATAGGGGAACACCTATAGCGAACATAGAGACTCTAACTCCTTTCGGGAGGGACGTCACTGATCTCAGAGTAAGGTTGAAGAGGAGGTAGCAGAGTTATCGACCTCATGGCACACCCACCTTGCAAATCCTAGAGACACCCGCTCGGTGAGAAGATAGGTTCTTTCCGCATACAAGGAATGATACGAAATTGATTACTCTACCTGGTACATCCGGGTTTCTCAGCTACTCGAGCAAGGCTATGGAAATGGATGACCTGCTTCTTCGGAAACTGAACTGAAAGTTGGGGATCCAAGTATTGTACACTTCAAGAAAATCCAAACGCTTCTGAGGTAGTCTCTCGAAGAGCCCACAGAATATAGACGTAACAGAGATCAAACGAAAACTCCTTACCGTTGGCCTTCGAATGAAGTGGACGAGCGTGTCCAACCAAGACTCAGGAAAAGTCAACTGAGTGAACAATACGAGTGATGTGAGAGCTGTTCAGCTGCTTGTGTACCATCTGTTCGTCACGGTGGCGCTGATGATCTACGGCGCCGTCTTCTGAATCTCGAAAATCCGCTGCATTAGGAGTATTATGGACAAATAAGATTTCATATTTGAATGACTAACAGTAGTTGATAACACGCGCACATATAAGAATGTTTCAACTTTCACAACTTATTTTTACGTAAGTTTCACATTTTCAACTATTCTTTGCAGCAGGAAAAAGGACTTGATGTGCTTACATTCGATATTTACTGAGCTGAAAGTTTTTTTGTTCCTCGTCTACTAAGACTGCATTCCATGTGCCCCACATCATTAACTTAGTAAATCATATGATGCCAGTTCAAGACTTTCGATTCAAAACCGTATATACGTCCCACAGCTTCAAAAACTTCCTAAATATTACTTTCCTTCATCTGTATATCTTCTGCAAAGCTTATTGGTTTTATTCGTCTAAAAAGCCCTGACCGTTTCAATCTACATTTTTTATTACATCTAATCACACCTTATTATCAAATTATACCTCATTAACACAGATGCATGAATATCAAAGCAAAGCAAAGTATCATGTTGAACAGAGGAAAAACTCTAATGATGGTGTCACATTGTGAATGCTTGAGCAGTTGTATCGCATATTACGCATTTGATTTTAATGTTGAAATGCCGACCTGAAATGATGATTCCATCCTCTTTTAAAATATTCACTTCTTTAGTAAATGTACTCTTTGAAAGTTAGGTAGATTGCGATTTTCATTTTCGAATAAACATCTGGTGCAAAAGGTTTGTAAATATTTGCAGACAAGAGGCCAGAGTACTTAATATCCACACTCAACCAATGATAAACCATCTGAGTTAACTTGCAACTTGCAACTTGCAACTTGCGAGAAAATCGTCTGTATGTATATCTACATTCATGCATTTTTGAATACGATGAGCTTCCTCAAAGGAGACAAAGGTAGACACCTGAAGTGCCAGAAAACGTTAAGGACGATTCAGGGAGATTTGCGAGTATTCTTGCTGGTAATATTTTAAATAACTTTTCTGAACGGGCTTGGTTTATTTTTTTTGAACTGATGCAGATTTCAGCAATCGCTTCATATCTGGTTCCACGTCATCTGATATATACACGTCAGCTTTCTCTTCATTAACATCTATTCCTTCGTTTGGGACAGAGGGGTCCAATGCGTGAGCAACGGTGTACATAACTGTCACTCGTCAATCCCCTCTCTTGCTACCTTTGATGCGTTCATGCGGTGAGCGGGATGTGGAAAGGGTCCTCGGTGATCGGACTGTGTGAACATTGCGCGCAAGTAGGCGTGGTCAGGCGTAGTCAGATAAAGCCCGTGGCGAAGGGAGAAGAGAATTCTCGATGAAGCGCTCGGAGAAGGGGAAGAAAGGAGAAGCGCGCCAACCTTGCGTTGGACACCCTTGATTTGGAAGATCTCGTTGATCTTCAGAGAAGTCAGTTTTTCTCTGTTTCTTTACTTTCTGCAAAACTATTAGGATTAGCTGTCTGATTGCGTTCACTGGATGAATTTCGATTTACTCCTTGTCTTGAATGATGTTTTCTAACGCGTATTCGAGCTAGTTCTAGAGTGTGTTGTCCTTTTCTACCCATTGTGTCGCGGTGTAACAAATATTCTGCAAAAACTATCAATTGAGTTTGACAATATCCAGGTTATCGATACACAACAAAACATCATATTTTTCAAACTAGAAAAACTAGATGGGGTCTTGTCAGCGCCTTTCGTTAAATGGAGCAAATAAGGCAATTTCTACACGGGATGAAGAAGCTCGTTAAGAAGGCGCTGCACACACGTCAGCACGAGGAAGTTGAGAATTTATTTTAGTCAGAGTTCTTCAGACCATATGCCTCACCCACTCGCTCCAACTGGTACGGTGACTCCTTTCACGGGAGACTCAAAATTTCTTAAAGAAACTTAACTCCCGATATAAAAAAAAACCTGGTTAAGCAACGCATAGTTACCTTTCCAGTATTGTTTTTTCTCTTTGTATACCTAATCTTGTTCCTCTGTACATATTGAATAACTTATCTTTGAATTACCTTAGATATTAAGTATAGAGAGTTAATTTTTTCTTGTGCATATTTCTTGACTCAAAAACAGCTCAGTGACATGAGTAAAAGGACAGCTACTTAAAATACAAAATTTCATTTCTTTGAAATAAGTCGAATCAAAACATGTTATTCTGATTATAAGCTTCAGATCAGAATTATACATTTTCCAGGATCAAGAATGCACTTTTACTCGACCTAATGTATATCCAGGCTGGCGATTCGGCGGACGATTTCAAATTCCCGGGCATTTCCCGGTTCTTCACGGTGAATTTTTTCAATTTTCCCAGTCAACTGGATATTTATATTTCCCGCAAAACGAAAACATTTATTTTTATTCATTTCATTCATTCTAAATATTATTTAATACAACAGATTGCAAAATAAATCAATTTTGAAAAAAATACTTAAATTTTCAAAAAAGTTCTATTTTCCTTCACGAAAATTGGAACAGTTAAACGCACAATTAAGGAAAATCAATTCGCAGTTTACGCTGCGATACTTCCCGTTCTCGCATTTCTTCTCCTCTCGACCGTCCCCACTGTTTCTGGGCACACGGCGCACACTCGACGCGCCGAGTGTATGTATCGAGCACGGACTTACACGTTGCGTGCGAGTAAAGTCGAGTGGGGGAAATCTGACACTTCCCGTTCGCTTCCCCTACAGCCCAGGAAACGGGAACTGTCGCAGAGTCTACTGTGATTCATTTTTCAATCAAGAAGATGAATAAAAAAATAAAAAGATAAATATTCAACTAGAGCACATCAATTTTCAACCATAAAGAAAATTTCCAAAGAAAAAGAATTATTTCGAAATAGAAAAAATCTTTTCTAAGAAAAAATATAATGTTTCAATGAATTAGTGGATTTTCGAACTCAAAAAACAATCATTTGCAACGAAAAATGGAACAGTAAAATTTGAGTTTAGAAAAAAATTTCAAACCAAGCAAAAGTTTTATAGTTAAACGAAGAATCTTCATCTGAAAGAGTTGAGTTTCAAATAGATAAATTAACTTCTACTAAAGAAGATAAATTTTCAACGAAGATTTGAATACTGAAATTTTAAAATAGAAAAAATGAATCTCTAACTAAACAAATGAACAAGTGAAAAATTCAAGTTAAATTAACTTTTACTGAACAAGATGAATTTTCAACTAAAAATTTACCCAATACTCAAATTTAAAAATAAAAAAAATGGATCTTCAACTAAACAAATTATAATTTTCGACTAAATCTATGGGACTTTCAATAGGAATAAGTTAAATTTTCAGGCAAAAAAATTACCTATTGCAAAAAAAACTAAAATTCAACAAACGAAAAAAACTAGCTGTCGAACAAATTACTACATTTAAAAAAAAATTATGGAGAATGGAATGAAATTGTAAATATTTGACTGAAGTAGTCTAATTTCAAACCAGAATGCCTAATTCTTCACAGAAATGATAATCATTCAACTAGAATAGTTCAATTTTTGGAAAAAAATTAATTTTCAACCAAAGAATATAATTTTTCAGCAAAATGGTTGAAATTCGAACTATAAAAATAAAAATTCCTAAATAAAAATGGAAAAGTGACTTTTTTGGCTCAAAAGTTTCAGTATAAACCAAACATAAGAGTTTTTAGATAGATTAATGTTCGACTAAAATGAAAAATGTTTTACTGTTTAACATGAACTGTTCACCGCGAAGAAAAATTTCTGAGGAAGAATATGAACTTCCGAAGGAAAAGATAATTTTCTGTAAAAGAACCGACTTTTCAACAAAATATATGAAGTTTCAACGAAATAATTAAATTTTCAATTCAAAAAGACAAATTTTCACCAAATTGTCGATTCTCAATCAAACTGATAAATTCTTAGGTATAATGATTTATCTATAAATGGATACATGTATTTTAAAGAAAAAGATGAATTTTCGACCATAAAGCATAATTTTCTACAAAAAAGGCAAATTTCACATGAAGTACATAAATGCTCAAAGAAATACTTTAATTTTCAGATTCAGAAATCATTGTTCAACTAAATACTTGAATTCTCGCAAGAAAAATATCAATTGATTTTCAACAAAGTAGTTAGAATTTGAACCAGAGATGAATTTTGAATCGAAATAATGCAACTTTTACATAAAAATTTAGCTCTCAACAAACAAGTATAAATTTTAAACGAATAGTTGATTTTTAAATTAAAAAGGATGAATTCGCAATGTACAATTTAAACAAGTTTTCTATCATAATTCAGAAATATTTCTCCTTCGGAATACTACTTCTACTCTAAAGATTGCTTGAAATACTTTCTTTATTTAAAATTGAGAAGAGGGAAAATTTGTGACGAATTTCCAATTGGAGGAACAATTTTTTTTTAATTCTCTCTTCTGAATCCCAATTGTAATTAGTTTGAATAGTTCCCGTTCCGTGTAAATAATTCCATGTTCCAAGTAAAATTATACTTCCTTACTGAAACTCCGAGCCCTAAAATAAAAACTATAATTATTTTCTGAAATTCTCTGTCTCAAGTCAGATAAATGAGAAAAAGCAGATAAAACGTTATAAATACATTTTTTCGAGAAAATTTATATAATAATTCTTTATGTATGTTTGGGCTATCATCAATTTGATTATCCAATTTGAGTCAGCTAAAAAAATCTCACAGAGCAACAAATTTGCAAAACGTTTTTCTTATAATGGGGGAAAAAATTCTTCCTCTCATGGAGTATAGATGTATTTAAATAACTTGAAAATCAGAGTAAAGGAAAGTTATATTCTTTAAATCAAATGATAATAATATATCTTTTTGATTCATAGAAAGAAAGCGGTCATTTCTCGTATTTTTTCGGTAGAATTTTGAATAGTCTAGGTTGAGTCAAATAAATTCCCGGTTTTTATATTAAATTTCCGGTCATTGCCCGGTTTTTCCCCAGTCAATAAAATTCCCCGTCATTTTCCGGTCAAGTCGCCACCCTGATATCTGTCGACTATAGCAGTTAATTTACTTTTTATTGAAACTCGTAGGCCAGTTATGGCCGACAATTTACTACAACTTTCAATCGAGCGGTTGATTTTTCAAGCAGAGTTTGACTAAGATACACAGTGGTTGAAAATCCCGCAAAGCTAGTCATAAGTCGAAAATTTCGTCCGATTTGTCTTAAACTTGGAATATTGGGGTACTCGAGGTCGCTGAATTAGAATTGGATATTGAGTTTGTAAAAAACAAAATGGCGAATTCAAAATGGTGGACAAATATTGAGGAATTCCATCCGTTTCACTCTGGAAATAGTATAAGGGGCTTTTGAAGGTCGCTGATTTAGTATTTTATATTGGCTTTTTCAAAAAACAAAATGGCGGACGGCTACTGAAAAATTACATCTGAATAACTCAAAAAATTGTGACGGGGGTTTTCGAGGTCGCTGATTAGGAATTTGATATTAAGTTCGTCGAAAACAAAATGGCGGATTAAAAATGGCAGATGACTACTGAAAAATGACATCTGATTTACTAGAAAGGTGTTAACGGGGGTTTTCGAAGTCGCTGATTAAGAATTTGATATGAAGTTCGTCTTTTTAGTCGAAAACCATAATTTGTAGGGTAAAAACATGTTCCACATGAAATATGTATTTTCAAAGGATCTACAATTTTTATTTGAAGCTTTTTGTATCAATTTACACTATTCACGGAGATATCCATGAAGAAACATTATTTTCATGGGTTTTTCATGGTTTTTACCTTGAAAATCAAATTTGCGGGCATTTTCAGGATCATCTTCGTGATCAGCGCGTTGAAATACATAGGTATACGAAGTTTTGGATTGATCGGAGATGAGCGCTTTTCGGAACTTTATCCCTTTACATTTTTTGTCTTCAAATTATTTACGAAATTTTTTTCGATAATATAGAAAGTTGCAGTAAGTGGCAGTTGGGCTTTTGACATAAGTTACTTGGAGGTCATGTGGGTATGACAAAAAAATTCGGGAGCGGGGTTTTGCGGGGATTTTTTTGAAAACGTTTTTGAATGCATACTTGTAATTATAAACATTGAATTTTTCTCTACTAGATTGACAAGATATCGAAGTGAAACGATGTGACTTTGTGTTTCCTGTAAACAACAGAAAATTATACTTACTTTTAGGAGAAGATTCCATTTTGTATAAATAAAATCCGCCAATCCATTAAAAAGTGATACACTTCCGGAGCGAACGATTTTTTTTACGGGTACGAATGTTTCACGAGCCACTCTCGACGGTCAATTTTGAAATGAAAACTTGGAGCAAGTAGGAACGTTTGCTCAACTACAGCGATGGAAAACGATGGGGAAAACATCACTCAAGTATTACCAATCAACGAAAATGGGTTTGGAGAAAATTTTTTTTTGGACTTTTGGCCAGCTTTCCTCCATTTTCAACCAGCGTGAGATAGTTCAATTTTTCGACTATTGAAATTTTAACGAAATGATTGAATCAGTTGTATGGATGGATTTTCAACTGAATTGATGAATTTCCAACGATAAAGAATAATTCGAACCGAAAGATTAATTGTCTACAGCATGGCGCATTTTCAACAAAATACATAAATTTTCAACCAAATAGGTAAATTTCCAATTCGAAAAGATAAATTTCCAACAAAAAACTTGAGAGTTGATATTTTAACTATACGCCGTTTGATTGAAGGTGGAAAATGTTTGATGGAATTCGTAAAAATTCAAATCCTTGCTGATCCCTTTTGCGTTTTATCATTATTCTTGTGTTTCAAGCGGTCGAAACACATATGGCAAATCCGTCGACTTTTTCTTCGGTAGCTTTTATTCATAAAACTTATAAATAACTTTTTTGTCTGTAAAGCATACATTTTATGATAAGAAATGGGAAATTATAAGTATATCCTTATCGAAAAGCCGATAGTTGTATGTTTTATAATATTTCAGAAAAAAATGTGATCAATCGTTTAAAATAAGTCATTGAAACAAAGCTTTTCATGAAGATAAGAGAAGATTAGTATAATATAATATAGGTATAATAAGTATATAGGTATAATAATACCTGAATGTGAAAAAAATTACATTTGGGAGTGAGCAACCAAAAAAGATTCTCATCAAAATAAAGATACTAAAAAATTGGATAATCAGTTAACGTATATTTGCAGACTTTAATTTGACGAAAGAAAATTACTCTTTGAGTATTCGTAAAACTTGTCATGTCACGCTACTCGATGCAGCGTAGGAGCAACTGTTTTGGACAAACTTTGATCGAGTGCGCAGCACGAGACACGCGATGAGAATTTATTCGTTAAAGCCGGATAAACCTAAACGATAGAGAATTTACACTCATCAAATAAAGAAGTCGATATTTCGCTTTTGAGTTCTAAAAGCTTTATATACAACTGTAGGGAGGTAAAGAGGCCGAGCGCGTACTCTCTCAATCTGAATTAGTAAGAATTTGACTAATTGAATTAGTAGCCTTGTGTTTCACTACTAAATTAGTCATT
>WSXT02036109.1:0-13528 GCA_011762715.2 Neuroterus valhalla
ATAGATAGGTCAATAAATACTAAGACACAGTGGGGGGGGGGGGGGGGGGGGGGGTATGGGGGGGGGTGGGGGGGGGGGGGGGGGGAGGCTACTCTGATGTGTAAGATGCCACAGAAGAAGACGACTCATAATAGTAGATTTTGTACCTAGGCAGCAGAGTTGAACTTTATACGAGGATGCAGGATTCAACGTTAGAGTCGGAGGATCCGACGTTCAATTTTGCGGACAACCTTGCCTGAGTCCTCTCCCTTCCTAATATCCCTCCCCTTTCTCTTTTTATATTCTCATTCTGAATTCTGTCTCTACAAATATTCCTTTTATCCTCCCCATCAGCGTCTCATCTATTCCTCTTTCTTTCATTGCTTGAAACTCTCTTCCGCCCCCAGTTCCTATTTACTGGATAGTTCAGGATGTAAATGTGATCAGCTCCATTCTCTAGTTCTACCTTCTCTTCTCCATACTTTTTTAAATATCCTCTACATCTCTTCTCGCACGCCTCCCCCCCCCCCATACTTCAGATCTTCATTCTCCATGACATCCTTTCCTGTTACTGTATCTCTTTTCGATCTGTCTATTTCCTCGTGCACTTCTTCCCTGCTTATATCGTTCCTATCTTCCTCTTCTTTCTCTATTACCTTCTTCTCTTACTCTCTAACTTTTTTTTCTTCCCCTCCCAACAATCCTATGAAGTACATTGTCCATTCACTCATTATGATATTCTCATTCAATCTTTTGCTAATCTCCTCTTTTCCATTCTCTAACACTCCCTTATTTTCTCTTTACCTGCCTTACATTCCTCATACTACCGTCCTTTTCTTTCTATGTCTCCCTCCTCTTTTGGTCTTACAGCCTTTTTTACTTTATCAATCACCCCCTTTATTCTTTCTTTTATCTCGTATATCTCTTCCTCTTCCTTTACCTTTTGAATTCTCATTTTTTATGTTTTTCCTCCAACTTTTCTCTTCCTCAGCACCCCATATCCACCTTTTTCACCTTTACTCCTCCCTTCTTACCTCTAGAATGTTTAAGACCCTTCTTTTGAATTTCCTTATCTTTGTAAGGTCCACAAATTTCTAACACATAGCGGTGCAAGTTAGTTTATTGACCGACATTTCAACACTTCACGCTATGTAGGTTAAGTAAGCAGCTAATAGATGGCGTCATGTTTCGATTTCTTGATGCTAGAATCGATTTCACGTCACATGAAGTGGTCCCAACGATGGCCCAGTGCACAATTGCGCTTGTGATAAGTAGGGCGCTTCATTTCACGTCACTCAACGTATCATAAATGAACCACAGCAACAAGTGACCGGGCTGCTAGATAATTACAATGAATATTCCTCTTACCGACCGAGTCAAAGCACCAAATTTTTAAAGAAATCATTCAACAATGTCTAAACTTGATTTCTTCCTTGATTATAGTTGGAGCTATGTACATATGCATGTTATATGCAATGCTATTTCTCAAACTGTGGTCCTACGTGCAAGTGAACATGTGGTGCCGTCTCAGCAATAGAAGTAAAAGCACGAATCAGGGTAAAATGAGGAGGCAATCACTCTCGTACAACAACTTGCAAGGTAAGTCAAAATCAGAGCTTTACATATGCTTTCGTCAAACGAGGATAACTGTTCAGAGAATTTTCGACAATTTTGTTTCACTGCTTATCACAGCAAGCCTGGGTACAACGTCCTCTACACTGTGAAAACAAAGTAATTATTTAGGGCTCTTTCCAGGTAATAAAATTAAACTTAGCGAAAATAGTCGCCAAATACTAGAATGTACTGGAATGGCATCACTTTCGGGATCCCGGAGTCATCTGTTTCACATTGAAAATCAAAGCATGAGCTGATTTGCTTCATATTTCTGTGTCGTGCATTGTAAACAGAATCTTCTTTTAAAACCGATCGAGATGATTCAGATGAGAAACTCAAATTAAATTGTTTTACAATTGTCTATAATTGTCACCCATTTCCAACGTTTAGAACATTACATACAAAGAATGGTCTTGTTCCTGAGATACTTGAAACCTATCGTCTCGTATGTCGTCTCCCACGTCTACTGTTGTTCTATTGGAAAAACTAGGATCTGGGCATCTAATTTCAGTACACTAAGGCAATCTTATACACAATATCGGTTTTCGGAACAATGTAAATACGGAGTCTCAAAAACCGATACGGATTCGAGACGGAACCGATATTCTCCGATACGATACTGAGACGATAGAGATGGGCGATCCTAAAAAATAAGAATCTATTCTGGAACTCTTGATCCGATTTAATCGATTCATCGGATGGAAAGATCGATTTTTGATTCGATCTTTAAAAATTGATGCGTTTTAAAAAATGCTTCATAACACTCAGGCATAAAAGTGCTACTTGCAGATTTTGTGGATATAAATAATAAAAAAAAAATGTCAATATTAATAAAAAATAAAATCAGGCCTGGAAGAATAAGCTATAGGAACGTTTTTCTTATTTTTTGAATTGCACAATTTCTCAAGCATCGAATATTAATAATGATAAAGCTTCTGACGTAAATATAAAATATTACTCTAATGTTAAAATTGAAATCTTCTGTATATAATTTTGAGTATTATCCATAATAAATATCTTTGTATAAAATGGCCTCAACGTAAAAAATGAAGAATGTTTCTAAAAACAATTTTTAGCGATAAATAATTTGTGTGTTCTCTTGTAATAAAAGATGAAACGGTTGCTTTTTGAAAGAAGTTATATATTTATATAAGATGTAGAACTACAAGAGATTCACAAAGTTGAGAAACTGGGTAGATATATGTGAATATTGTTACTGCTTGAAGGTGAATTTAATACTGACAGGAGTCTCAGAGTCGCTGAGAATTGCATTTTTCGGGGAAGGAAGACTGAAAGATTTAGTGTACATTGAGTAGGAAATTTAAGGAAGCTATTGGCTACAATATTTCAGTGTGAGGCTTGGAGACACCCATTTTTGACAAACCTTCAACACGCGGAACGGATAAACATAAATTTAGATAAACCTGGGGACTATTAAAAGTTTCAACAATTTCTTGAGATTAGTGATAAACAGCTTAAGATAAAACGTGCTTGGTGAGAGTACTTGAAGACTTAAGCAGTAGAAATCGTTAAAGTTCACAACTCTGTTTTCGAAGATAATGAAAGATTGAAAGATGATCGTGTCCGAAGGCTGAGGTTTAGAATTCTTTTACAATTTTGGCGGATGTTTTTCGTAATGTGGGAAATTCCCGGAGAACCTATTCATTTAGTAAAGGAAATATAATATTGTGAGAAAGAATGATTAAAAATAAAAACTGAGTTTGCATTATCAAGACAAAACATAATTTATTCAGATACTTTTTCGATGGTTCATACTAAAAATTAGCCTTAATTCGTATAAAATCAAAATTCGATTAACTAAGGGTATGATTTCCACCTGACCTACTTCTAATAAGACCTATCGAAAAAGAATTGTTGTAGAGAATCTTTCAGAACATAAAACCAGCCATTTATTACAAAGATCAAATAGAAATTAATTTTTTTCTGAATCTAAGATAAGACATAAAACTCTGAATAAATGATGTTCAACAGAAGAAAAAGGTTCTGGACTTTTTTTCTTCAAAATAAAAAAAATATATCTTCCAAAATTCATTAAAATCAATAATTTTACTAGATTTTATGAATAACCATCAGTTTAGCATTATTGATTTTTGAGGAAATGCGTAAATTTTAAAGACTATTTCAAAAACGCTACAAGTGTCGACAGTTTTAATTTTCGTGTATAAATTTTAAAGAAATTTCAAATTATTCCTCTATTCTAAAAATTTCCGTTCATTCAGACATTATTACAGTTTGAGCAGGTAAAACCGGTAGAAATATTATAATGGGATTTTCGAATCCCTGAGAATTTTGAAATTGAAATTTGAAACTATCTCTCATAAACTTTCAAATAATAAGAAGGTTTAATATTGATAAAAGAAGGTATTAATATTTTCCAGTTAAGTTAAGAGGCTGCCCATAAATCACGAAGCCAATTTGGGAGGAAGGGGTCTGATCTCAGCCTACGCTGAGCTTCATGCAGGGAGGAGGAGGCCTTAGGAAAGTTACGTAGTTTTTTGATGCATTGAAATTTTTTTTCTCAAACGAGAGGCTGAGAGTAAGAGCGACACAAGTAGAGACAGAAAACATTGAGTTTTACATCTATCTGTCTCTTACTCGTTCCGCTTTTGCTCTCGGCTGTTCAAATAGCGCGCGCATGTGTTGAAGGGTCAAAACAAACACGCAAGGTGGCGCGACATCGCCATCCTCTAGCCGCCGCATGTATCAGGGTTGTGTTTTGCCGCGGCTGACAGGTTGCCGCAAGTTCGCGACTTTCTCGTTCGTAGAGTATTCTTTAAAGTTATAAGTTTTTAATGATTTTTTAATGATTTTCTGAAAAAGCTACGTAGCTCTTTAGGGGGGAGGGAAGGGGTCTGGCAAAAGTCTATGCTTGGTTACATGGGGTGAGGGAGGGGTCAAAACAGTCCAAAAATGAGGCTACGTGATTTATGGACAGCCCCTTAGGAGAATACAATGTTTCGTTAATTCCATTGTCTATATGACAGACATATTCTAGCCAGTTGAATGAGGGATTGAGGATGACACCCTCATTGCAAACAGAATTAGTATATTCGAATAAGGAACCCTAGAACATAACCAGCGGTGGAGCTGACTCGTCGGTATTACATGCTAAGATAAGTAGGGCTACAAAATACCTCGGCGTTTGTCTTAAAAACATAAATAAGAAGTTTGTTGGTTTTAGCTTATGTGAATAGATGCTCAATCGTTTGATATAATGTTTTGCCGAAGATATTGCGCGACGAGTATAATAAATAAATGTTTGTAGATCGTCTGCATAAAGAATGAATTCAACAAGTTTGTGGACAAGCTCGATATCAGTTAGGTTCATTACAAATAAGGTGGGATTTTTTTAGGCATCTGATTTCTCTAATTTAGCTAAGAAGGATGGCTTAACCAAGGATATTAAATGCTTCACTGAAGTTAAAGAGATTTGAAATGGTGATCATTCCACGAGTCGGAGGCACACTCAATATCATTGGTGATTATTAACCGAGCATTTTTGGTTGTGTAGCCTCTCTTGAATAACAGTGACATTTATTTTTATTATTGTTGCCTCAACTTATGTTACCTCTGCCTCAGAGGAATAATCTAGAGCTTGAACTGCGAGTTCACATATCTCGAGCAGTACCATGAAAAATAAAAGAGAGGAGACATCGGAGAAGCACTGAAAGAGAAGAAATGTAACTGTTGCAAATTAATCCTGCCACTCTACCAGCACTTCCGTTCAACAATCCTCGGCCATTTTCACCGAGCCATTCTCGTGTTCCTTGATTGCCCTCAATTCGACCCACAGACCTTGTTTGAGTCTGATTTCCTCCACCTTTTACTCTAACAATTCAACTAGTCGACTTGCCTTTAACAGATATTCGAATTCTTATTCAGGATGTCTACCTACTGGTGAACCGGCAAAAGGCTGAACATTTTTTCACCTTGAGAAAATGATAAATTTTCAACATCAAAAAATTAAAGATAGAACGAGAAATTTTTGAACGGAATTACTCATATGATTTGGAAAAAGAAGTCCCGGAGAAGAGTTATAATTCAGATCTAGAACAAGGACTTCCTCGAAAGAAGAATAATTTTGAATCAGAGGAAAATTTTCTGAGAAGAATCATAATTCTGATTCGAAAGAGTGAATTTTTGAGATGAATTACAATTTTCATTCGGAACGGGGATTTCCCGGAAAACATTGATTCTGATCTTGAATGGTCTTGTCACCCACTAAGCAGTTCATCATGTATGCTCACCACTTCCTAATATTTTTATAGTAAGTACGTTCTCAGGACGCCTATAGGATTTCTTCTTTCACCCTTCAAGGGCTTCCACTGGCTTTTGTCTCCTGACATATCTCTACCAACATGTAGGTCGATGTGCACTTCTTCTGCAGTTGCAGCTTGACTCCTGATGCTCATCTCATTGTCTTCGGAATATGGTCAGTCTAGGTTGTATTTCCATCTGCAGCGCAGAGCTAGCATTGTCGCATACTGCTACACACCGCAGCTCAGTCTTCATAGACGCAGCAGATCGAATCGGTCTGGATGTGGGTTGTCTGCAGAAGTTTTCCCGTCCACTCTTCATCCAATTTCACATGCCTTCCTTGTCTTCCTAAAGGATTCCCGCATCACAGGCATCGTTGAATCAAACGGCGATTTACTACTACAGAACCCTCCTGGAGCGTTCTTCATAAACTCCATCACGGTATTCCAGTTGACAGCCAAGACCTTGTTTTGATGGACAAGATGACCGACTCATTCAGTCTTTCCAACATCAGCAACGATGGCCAAGATGTTTGTCTCTCCGGCGTCTCTATAGGAACATTATCTTTACTGATCATCCCGGCTTTCCAAATTTTTACCTTAAGTTTGCCAGGTCTCACTTTCTTTCGTTTTCTCAAGACTTCTACTCCTTTTATAGTTTGGTTGTAGGTTCATTCTGAATTGTGTCCTGTTGAATGATGCGGGCACGGGTCCACTCACTCAGTTCCTTAGCCTCTTCTTGAATTTCTTAGACGTGTTGGTCTCCTGGGAGCTTGTGGTAAGCTTTCTCGTGCTCTCCTAGAACACCAGTCCGGGAATAGCCTTGAATTGGTCCACCGAGCCCTCTTGCTGGCCTTGTCTTTCAATGCTATTCCCTCTTTGGCCTCCTCAATCTTTTTCCCGAACGTTTCTGAGCTACCAAACCAGCATTCTATCTATTTTGCGTTATCTTTCCTACTTCATCCAATGCATCGTCTAGCCTTTTTTCATTTCGCGGGAAAGTGTTTTCCCTTGTCCCGCTGAAATATCCAATTTTATTTACAGCTTGGTCGCCTATTTCATCAAATTCTTTGCACTATCTTTGTGAATATTCATCAGTTTTGAAACTCCCATTCCACTCCTCCTTGAAGTAAAACTCTGCTGAACAACTTGCAAAAACCTTCTATTGAAGTATGCATTCTCTATAATTGGTGCCACGAGTAGCTAGGGGAATATTCGGTACGCCTCCGCAGAAAACCAGATACCAGGCAGGGTCTCTATACTCTAGGACAGGGGTGTCCAACGCAAGGTTTGCACGCTTCCTCTTTCTTCCCCTTCTCCGAGCGCCTCATCGAGAATTCTCTCCTCGGTCCGCTACGGGCTTCGTCTGATTACGCCTGACCACGCATACTGCGCGCACTGTACATACAGCCCGGCTTCCGAGGGACCCCTTTCCACATCGCGATCACCGCATAAACGCATCCAATGTGGTAAGAGGGGGAATTGACAAGTGACAGTTATTTACACCGTTGCTCACACGTTGCTCACGAGTTGGACACCTCTGCTCTAGGAGGTAACTAAGTATCTTGAAGACAGCTCGAAAGACACCACTATGTACCTGGTTTCACGCAGCCTTAAGCAGAGTTATTTACGCCTTGGCCCACGGGTTTTTCCTCCGAGACTGCACCTTCACTATTTTCCGCAACTTACGTTATATTGTGACCGTATTCAGCAGAAACCCTCGGTACAGGGGATTTGAGGATGTATTAGGATGCCCACTTACCAGTACTTTACACACATGCTTACCAGTTCTGTACCCTCAAAAAATGGACTGGTAATCACGCATGCTGATGTATTTTTACGGGACTTAAGGATAGTAAAATTTTTCAAAAGATTGAAAATACATGTAAATTATATAGATCTTTATTTTTTTCCTGCAGCTTCCGGGATAAAGCAAAATGGCTATGAGTCAGATGACGCGAAGAATGAAACAGATGGCAGTATGACTCTCATACAGTATCCAGACAATCTTACACTTCGTGACCTGTACTATTTCATCCTGGCTCCAACCCTATGCTATGAACTGAATTTTCCCAGAACTCAAAGAATTCGTAAAAGGTAAGAAAAGGCATCTTTCAGATATCTGTAATTTTAATTTCTTTATTTATTCACGAGTTTATTTATATTTATCTCTCACCGCGGCGGGGATGAAATAAGAAGATACTCTTAAAATTAGATTCAAAAGGGCACTTGGGCACTTTAGTGAAAATAATGGACACAACTGTTGGATGGACTCGAGCAGTGATGATTAGCTCTTTCTGCTTCCGACCTGCTTTAAGCTGGTTTGTACTTCCCCTTGTTCAACTATTTTGTGCCAGCCGTATAAGACCTACACATCCTGTGTGCATACTTTGATGAATCTTCTGGGAAATTCCCGTAGAAAACAAATTTGTCCTTATTCATTTCAAATTTTGGAATTCATTCCTGAATTTGAAAAGATAAATATGTTTCATTTAAGTTGGTAGGTGAACATAAGAAAACACCTTGTTCAATCCGACCACATAATTAATGTATAAATAGAAATAAAGGAACGCCTTCTAAGATCCGAACTTTGAGTTAATTCCTAATCAAACAGAAATTAACGGCTCTCCCGATCCAGCTACTAAATTTTCAAATGAGTTAGTGGGAAAAACGTCTCTCTCGATCCATTCATATAAGTTCTCAATGTATTGACAAAGAGAACGCTTTTCCAATATTCATTCTGACAAACACCAATTGAGAGAGAAGTAAAAGTTTCCTTTATTGTCAAGCTCTTTCCAGTTTAAACTATCTCAGGCCAGACGTGAGGTACTTTCAAATTCAAAAACCACTTCTCAAACTCTTTTAATTTCACGTGAGGAAAATGTTTTTTTGATCCAATAACACAAACGAAGCGGGAGAGATTTTAAAATATTTTCAAAAAAGTTTTTTTGGACCACCCTGATTCCTATGCTACTTAAGTTTATTTGTGAATTTTGAGTAATCAACGATTGCCTGAAATTATAAACTTATTTTAGGAATGGTTTGTTTTATATACAGATTTCTGATCAAACGCATCCTGGAAGTCCTTGTTGGTTGTCAAGTCGTCATGTCCCTCTTCCAGCAATGGATGATTCCATCCGTTAAGAACTCATTGATTCCGTTCAGCGTAAGTACTCATATTTTCTCGAACTTATCTATGCATCTTGAGATTATCAAATTTTTATTTCATTGAGAATATTTTGGTTTTATTTTTTTTGTTCTCATGATATGATAAATAACAAATTGCTAATTGTAAGACTAATTATAAATCAAGTGCATGCTTATCTAACAAAGGAATGTGAACTCTGTTTATGTAAGAGTTCATAGATTATAAGAGAACATTCAAGATACGACGTGTAATAATTTGTCTCCTGGTGGGTACTTTGAATTCGACAAATTGAAGCAATCAATCTCTAGATAGTCGCAAACTATAGCAAATACAATGCATGAATACATCAACGAACAAAAAATCTCAAAGCCAGAAAAGTATGTTCCTTAAAAGCAGTATGCTAAGAGACAATTTTATAACAAAGGAAAAAAAAGAAGAAAAAATTGAAGATTCAGATGAACCAACTGTTAACTCTTTTTTCTTTGGTTTAATTGACTGTTTACTTTTCTTCTTTCTTCCTTTGTTACATCATTGTTTTTCAGTAGCCTATCGCTTTGATCTTTCAGTCATCCATCACTTGAAAAAATATACAAATTTTAGTATAAGGGTTCCTTCCTCATCAATGAGAACCTTTACTATTTCACCTATAAATCTAAGCGTATCCTACAATAATGGTCAAATTTCCTTTTAGAATTCTATCTCTTCCACCTATCGATTTCCTTCTGACGGCAAAAGAGATTATTTGTTTCAAGTTCTCCGCAAACTCGGCGAATATTAACATCTTCTGCACACTTTTGGAAGTATCAAAATTTCTGGATTTTTTGAGACAGTCGACCCATAATTGATGAAAAAAATAATATTTTTTGTGAACAACTACGATTGGGGCCCATTTTGTGTGAGGAAGTCTTGTGGTGATTTAAAAAAATACAAACTTTGATGAAATACAAAATTTCGGACGTTCAAATCCGGTAAAACTATCAGTGTAAGCATTTTGTAACAAAAGCCTCTTGAATTTAGCACGATGAGCAAGTCTGTTACAAAAACTATTGTTAAGTCAAACACAAGTTTAGAAAAAGACAATTAGTTATTGACTGTAAAAATGAAAAAAAACTGATAATTTTTTGTTCATTAACAAGAGATTGTTGATATCTAAGAAGGCCTAATTTTGTTAAGAAACTTTTGATTAAGGCGTAACCTCTTTTAACTTCAGAATAGCAGCTTATACGTCCATAAGCAGAAATCCATGTTTTATACCAAACAGTTACAACCTATCTTAACCTCACCAAACTTCTTTTAGCTTCCAGTTCACCAAGCCGATGAAAAAAATATATTTCTCCTTTGTTTCATATCATTATTTTGGATTCTTTTCACCTATTCTGATGCTCATTTCATGATTAGTTTCATAACGCATTTTCCATATATAATGCTTCATTAGGGTGCATCGATGTTTGAACAATACAATGCGAATGAAATTGATCAATATTAAGTTTAAATTTGAATTTGATATTTTTCGTCACATAGAATTTTTTTTAACGCTAATTTCTGTTACGGTGTGGACATATTCAATTTTGTGTGCACGTAAACTACTTAACGGGAGTAGTAAATTCTAATATTTTCTTCTCTTTCTAGAGTTACTACGAATTAGAAATTTTGCTAAATCAGGAGGCCTCTTATATATAATCTCTATTCTCACGTAATTCATCCTGCGGTTTTTATAAAAATTAACTTGCATTGGCTTTGAGAGGACGAGAATGTGTGTGTCATTCTCTGATTTGTAAATTCACCAAGTGCTCTATGCGGGAATCACTCCTAACATTTTCGAAGTGCATTTCTCACTATTCCCTTACAGCCATAATTGCAGAGAAGTTGTCCGTGCAGAAATATTAGAATGGCTTCAATTTTGACTATTACCTGATGACTATTGTAAAACTAAAAGTTCGAAGTAATCTCCTCCGGCATGCCAATTATATCTCCAACTGCGTTTCAAACTTAGAACTCTCAAAACGTATGGTATACAGTGGAGATGTGATAGAATAATCATTCAACATATCGTGGTTAAATATTCCACATAGTAACTTAGAAAAGAAAGAGTCCTGGTGGCTTGGACGGTAGTACGTCAGGCTTCCGAGCAGGAGAACTGGGGTACGATCCTCGTGCCAATAATAATGGAAATTTTGAGTAATTTACACTAACACTTACACATGAACACACACACACACACGCGCTCTTACATTTCAGGAAAGAAATACGAATAATACTCTGTCAATTTAGAAGCATTCGTATTGAGGCAGATAATTTATAACTTCATCCGTCCTGATATGCTAAGTCAACCTGGTTGCCCAAAATGGAATATTGTGCTCTATCCCATTAACTTCACTTCCATGTTCATTTTCACGTTCATGCACCGTCCACTCTAGCTTTTCCAATGAGGACCGCTGAATGGCATAGTGGTTAAGGTCTGCTTTGGTACGCAAAGAGGTCTGCGTCTATCACTGTGCCATGTTGTGTGTTGGTAACTGAGCACAGTAGAGCTTTCTAGCAGAAACGCTCTAACCAAATGCTTATATTGAACCAAATAAACATCTTCAGAAGTGGAAGCAATGGTTGACATTGAAGTTTTCCTCATCCATGAAGTAACTAACTGTGAGTCGAAGAAAATCTGTCCAGAGTAGAGAATTAGAAAATCAAGAGAAACTGGTTTTCTGTAGGTCCTGTACGTTGTACAAGTACTTGAATGAAGTCCATAAAAGTATCGCGAGCTTCAGGACTGTTAATAATTATCATAAGAAGAAAGCGGCCAAGGAGCGATTGGAGCATATTTCTGAGCAAGTTTTTCTGAGTAATCCGTTTGACTAAAAGGCTCGCCATCTTATTTCCGCCTCCCTGAGGCAAGCACCACACTGCAACCTCAATCTCATTCCACTCGAACTCGCACCATCCTCGAAATGCGCTCGTGGACGAGATGGTGCGGGGGGTCAGTTATTCGCGTGTATCCGGCCCTGACTGTTTACGTTTCAGCTCACTCGATCTCGTTCCAAGGACGTCGATACACAAGCCCAATATACCGGAATGAGATTGAGTTTGCAGTGTACTCTATCTTTGATTTGAAAAAAAGAACGTTTCCCGCGAGAATCTCCCTGCAGACTTAAGTATAATTTTCCTGAAATTATGTGACAGAAGTATTAAACTGAGCAATTTATCCGTGTACTCGTACTTTTATAAGTGATAAACCGCCGAGTCATTTGAAGCACCTTGATAAATGCAAATTCCTGCATGACGAAGTGTTGATTCAAATGAGAAAACATCAATGTGCGAAAGAAACCTTTTTATGTCACTCCAAGTAACCCTTGACATTCTTCTGATGGATTCTCTTTCAAGAGTCTTACGTCTCGTACCTTCTAAAGAATACGATCGATGACCCGTCACCTCCCTTTTTTGTCGTTAGTGGTTTATTATAACCTTATGTGACATAGACATTCTGGATGCTTTTTCTCTTTTTTAATATGAAAGATAAATCATAAATCATTTTTCCCTTTCAGGAATGTATAACTCATAATAGCACACACGATTTTATGTAAACAGATTAACAAAGAAAAAACTATCTACATTCCATCTATTTCGGCTCCTCCAAATAATTATAAATAATGTTACAGAACATGGACGTTGCCAAAGCCTCTGAGCGTCTACTGAAATTAGCGGTGAGTATTGGAAATATTATTTAAGTTTAGATTCACCATCTCCGGGAATGAAGTGTAAATACAAAAATCAATAATTGTACATGGAATAAACATTTTATTATGGTTTTTTTTTACTTTGAATTTTAGTATGTGCTCGTCCATTGGCACATTTCCATAACAAATTTCTATATTTAACTTCATTCCCGCCGTCGAAACAACAATTTTTTAAATATAAGTTGTTAAAGGTAAAAACACGATTTATTCGTTTTCATCATAAAGGTGTTTTTACCTTTATTTTTCGTGCGCAGTTGTCTGTTGGGTATCAATATCTGTGTCTGACCATATGTGAACTTGTTCCACTAACTCATGTTGTTACCACTAAAGATCTGGATAATGGTATAGACGCACAGCACATGATAATAACTAATCTAGAATTCCGAACTGTTTTCTGTTATTGCGCAAAATTATGAGGGCTTTATCTCCTATTTGTTTTAAGTACATCCTTGTGCAAATCAAGATATACTGAATAGGTCCTTGCAATGCACATACAGACTTTACGTCTTCAGGACATCCTTTGGATCTTTCCATGTCTTTATTAAGTCCTTAGAACACAAGAAACAAAGGTAGAGAAGTAATCCAGCTAAAAAATTTTGGAAAATTTCGGAATGCAGAAAAATGAAGAACGGTAAGGGTAGAACTCACTAGCCTATTTTTTTTTTTTTTTTTTTTTTTTTTTTTACATTCTCATCATAATGGGAAGGTATTGGTTTTATGTGAAAATTGACTTTCGCGGAATTTATGAAATGTCCACGTTTTGAGACCTCCTGATTCCG
>WSXT02036120.1:0-13528 GCA_011762715.2 Neuroterus valhalla
GCAGATTTTACTAAGCGATATCAGAAAATAACTTACATGGTATAGTAAAATTAGTTGCATACATAATAAACATTTTATTAGCTGTTGGAAATATTATAATATTCTAATTTTTTTTATGCATTGTAGTAATTTTTATGATACGTTGTAGAATTATTTACAGGTCATTTGCTGTAAAAATTATTACAGTAATTGGAATACTAGATATAATTATATTAAAGTTTATCATAAGCACGTTTTATCTATGCGTTCTAATTTTATATAGTAATTTTTTCTACATTTATTATAAATTTTATAAGGTTATTTCTCTCAGTGTACAGAACAATTTTACTGCATTTCGTTGAGCGAAAACTTATGGCACTTACGGCGATTTGAATGGAATTTGAAAAATTCAACTTCAAAACTAAATTAACTAAAATGAATCATACAAAATTGAATTGAAAAAGAAAAAAGGGCATTCAGAAATCAGTAGAATTTCACCGAAATGACTGAATTTATGAAAACCAAGCCGTACTACAAATAATAAAACAGGATAATTTAATTTTGGAAGAAATCAAATGAGGATCTGTCAAATTCGTCTGAATTTAAAAAAAATTTCAATATAAGTCATGTCATGGGTAATAATTCTAAAATTCTGTTTTCCTTATTTCTCACATTTCTTCCAAACCTCAACTCACGATGGAATTCTTTCAAGTTGCATATTCCAATAGATTGAATTGACTAACTCTTAAAAGTGAACTAATTTTGCACAGTTTCCCTTAAATAAGACTCAACCACGGTCGTGAATACAAGAACTGAAACTCTCGGGAGTAGGGGTACCACGGTTCACGAGGCGACCAGTGACGTTACAAAATGCCACGGAGGGCGCCGTAGACGAGTAGTTGGATGCGCAAATGATGCTAAAACTATACCGGCTACTCATATACTATATACTTTAACAAGCTATACTACGTACGAACTACTCATCGCAGCGCCTCCCAACTTTGCGGCACTCAGGAGAAGCAATAGGGCTCCAGTAATGGTGGCACTCCCACTCCCGGGAGTTTCGGGACCTGTATATACGACGGTGGACTCAACGGAGCTAAAAGAATTCAACTTAATTGAACGGTGTCTAGACAGGAAGAATTGAATTTAAGCTGAATTGAACTGATTTCGAGTGAATTCTGCTCATTTCAATCAAATTAGCCAAAATTGAAATAAATGAAAAAAAATTCAATTACATGCAAAGTAAAGTGATGTTAAATAAAATGATCAGGAATCGCAGAGTTTCAATTCTTTAGCATAATTCATTATAGGCTCTAATTTACTTAGAATAAATTATTATAATTATAAGCAAATTCTTTTCCATAATGATATGACGGTAAAAATGTCCAATATTTACCGTGTTCTTGTTTAATGGAAATAATACAGCACATCAGAGTGCGCTCTCTTGAAACATGAGAAAAATTGACCGAAGGGTGCGATAAGAAGAGGGGTATTAAATTTTACTCACCGAGATACTCTGTGCTGAGATACTCTTCCGTGATTGGGAAGAGTGATGTTGCTGTCTGCTTTGGACCAGGTCACAGAGTTCCTGGCATCAGGAAGACCGACTCTTCCAAGATAAGCCTCGCAGAAGAGTCTGGCAGTCCCTCCAAGAGGAACTAATTGAGAAGCTGGCTTGAAGGTCGGCAATGGTCTTCCAGTGTATCCACCTGAATCCTCGCCTGAAATTAGGTGAAGCCATCAATTAATTCCCATATAATGTATATATTTATTAATCTCGTGTCACCATGTCACAGTGTGGCTTGTGGACTTACATCACATCACATGTGTTTTATAGACTCACATACGACATAAACATAACCGTGCTTTCTTAACTGCACTGTAATAGACAGTAAAATGTTACAGTAAATTTAATAACGTGTTAGTGTTTCTTGCTTGCTTCTCATTCTAGATTTTGTCAGGAGGACACATGCGAAGTTTGGCGCGAACAAAAAAGTATACATATATCTATAAAAACTAAGAATGCTCAATACTATAGTAGATATACTCATCTGGAAGAAATTATATTAAATAAAGCAAGAAAAATAAGTTTTGAACAAACTTGTATATTATTCTGAATGGAGGCTTTCTATGTAACTTATATTCTCAAACAACTTCAAGGGACTCCGAAGGTATTCAAATGGCTTCCTTTTTTTCTTAAAGGATAATTTTTGAAGTAGTTTTGCAGGAGAGACAGGGATGAAGACTTTAAACACCAAACAGGAAGTTAAATCGTTAAATTTCACAAACTACAGTAAACTTAAAAATTAATACTTGGAGTTTTGAGCGTCTGATTTGATTATGTACATACTTTATGAAATATCATTTTTAAAATAAACTAAATCAAACATTTAAAATTGGAAAACACGGAAATTAGTTCAAAAAGTTTGTCTACACAAGTAGACAAGTTTGTCTTCTCAAGTAATCTTTGGACAAGGAGAGTTTATCTTAAGAATATAATTCGGCTGTCTTCAAAAATGAACAGGTACCGTAAGCAGCTTTAAATTTGTAATTATCCAGAAGAAACTTTGTATACAAAAAAAAAAAAAAAAAAAAACAATATAATTGAAGGAGGCTTTTCTCGCTGCAAGGGTGCCACGATCGCCCTTGTTAATCTGACTCTCTTAAAGAAGCCTTGAATTGCACTCAGCATCCGGCTCTTCTTAAATTACTGTTTCGATCGCAGAATTCTCGCGAGGCTAAGATGGGCGTAACCGAGTCGAAAGATCGAAAGAAATTACCGTAATCTCTCGTCGATATACCAGGAAGCCAGTTGATTATGCGTGAATTACGATCGGCTCAGCAAGAAAGAGTAACGATGGCAGATTCAGAAAATGAGAATGCAGTCAGTACAAAAGAATTGGCGTTGCAAATCGTATTATTGGCAGAAAAAAAGCTCGTCGATGGAATTTTATGATAATATCCTTTTTATCACCATATATAATCTCAATTTGTAAACTGCGCTCAACATGATTATTTCAACTTCTTGCTTATTCTTCCTGGAGAATATTCGAATAAGACAAAAACTATAATGGAGTGAATATTATAAACGACACAAAATTGATCGAATCCATTGCATGCTATTAGGTCAATATATTTTTGTTTTGTACAAACTTGCAACTTGGTGAAATTTCCCTGTAAGAAAAATGTGGACATCTTTTATGCAATTTCTTCTCTCTTATGGAAGTTTCTTTTGAAGTAAAAAATTAACTCACTTACTAGTCTAATGAGTTTTTTTCCTTGGTCAGCAAGAAACGTATACTCTCCTTACGACTCTTTATAAAGGAAGAAGTTTGAAACAAAGTCTACAGGAGTGTAGAGCGTAAAAATCCTATGAAAAAATATTCTCATCACGCGCGGCTCGCTTCACTTGCAAGTTTGAGCGCGCCGCGCGTTTGTTGAATCTCACGCTTCGCGCTCGGTCTTTGTACTTTCCTATATTTACGTATAGAGCTTTTAAAACTCAAGAGCAACATTTTGATTACTTCAATATAATGATTATGGATTCCCTTCTGTTCAAGCTTCTCCAGCTTTAACAAATACATTCTCATCACGTGTCACGTGCTGCGCACTCGAACAAAATTTGACCGAGATGCGAACTTGTCTATATTATTTTTAACTCTGATGCATTAAATGTATATTATAATACTTTATATACCTCGTACCTTATTGTTTTCTTTCATAAAATTAAGTAAGTCTATTTTTGATATCATTATTATTACGATTAAAACCAGAAATACGCGTCGCATTAAAAAATTCCTACACTTTTTTTCATGGGTTGTATAGTTTTTCTATAAATTTCATTTCTTATTTTTTTTTTTTTACGATTAAAACGAAAACCACGCGTTCAATCGGAAAATTAATAATAACAAATGTAAAGATCTTTTTCGAGTGAACAACTTTTCTCTATCAATCTTATGTCTTAGCCTCCGTCATTTCTTCGAAAATTCAATTTTTTCATGTTTAATGTAGTTTTTTATGAATGAAGCAAAAACTACTTGTCCTATCAAATAGTAATTCATACCAAATTTGTAGATTTTTTTCAATTCCACAATTTTTGTTCAATCATATTTCAAATGAAGGAAATTCAAAAAGTTGTAATGATGATGTAATGATAAAGTTGTAATGTAGGGCTCCCAAAAAGAAACATTTTACCTTTCCGTCATTTTTTTCATATCTTGCGTTACTTGGCTAAAAACTCTCATTTTCTTTTATATTTTTGAATTTTGAAAATGCCATAACTCTGGCAATTTTATTTCTATAAAAGAAAACCATCAGAATAAATTGTTTCACTTCTTACGTACTACAAAGATCTGCACTTACGGATTTTGAGTTTTGGAAGAAATGGTACAACAAATTTCTCAAATGCTCTAACCTTTTGAATTTTTATCCAAAATAGCAGGTTAACGAACTTGATCTTTATTTTATGACATCAAAAGAGTGTAATTTTACACAAATCTAATACCTTCTCTGATGAGAATATAAAAAGGTATTGACCTGAAAAAACAACTACTGTGAAATTATAAATTCTGTTCACATGGAGGGTGTAGATCGGTAAGAGGAGATTCGCGAAAGAAATGAAGAGAGCGAATGGCGAAGGGTGCGTTGTGCCGCTGTTGAGTCGAGGGATACGGAAGATCGATTCAATCAGGTAGGCATGCTGAAATTTGATTATTGGTCTGCTGTTCCATGGATAATTTATTATCTATACGTACCCTGTACATAATTTCTGTTCAAAACATTTAATGAATGCATTGAAAGTGTACGCATTAACTCGATAGCCTGCGTTACAATAGGCGGATTGTAGTTATAATTATATTGTAAAGAGGATGATCAAGAATAATTCAGCAATTGTAACTATAATGCTCTTTAAATATGACATAACAGTACTCGACAAGAATTCGCGGATTCTGTGAGAGGTCTTGAATTTATCAATGCGAAATCAATAATTGAATCGACAGCTGCAAAATCGGGACAGGTCAGGCTTCTTTCTCTTCTTGTATGTGTCACCGAGCATCAGGTGGGTAAACTGAGCATCACGTTTTCGGAAGACATTTCAATTTTCGGGAAATCAATACAGAGATGAATACCATTTTTCACGTGTCTACAGACATTTAAAAAGATGTAAAATTGCTATATTGCTTTGCTTTCTCATTGTTTTCCACAGTGTGCGTGGTAGGTACGTGACCACTTCAAATTGAAGCATAATAATTCCAACAATACTTTATTCTTTCAACAATGTGAGGAATTTTCGGAAAAGTTGCATTCCTAAAAACTGTAAAAAACTTTGAAGAAAATATAATTTGCTCTTTCTTATTTTCGGAATATATGAATTAAGGATTACCATGATAGTGGAATCGATGAATACAACAAGTGGCCTAGTAATTGAGACGCCAAGTTTATGGACAAAAATGACCTCAATGAAGTTTTTAAACAAAAGAAAATTACATCAAGTCCAGCTCTTCTCCGTGGAAGATGGTTGAAAAAAATTGATTTTTAACTGCTGCATGGTATGGTGATTTTTTGAAATTGCAAAGTTTCTAAGTAGAGCCTAAAGGTATTAGTGAAAGCAACATCTCACAATCAGTGAGTAACATGTGCAGAATGAAGTTATGGTAACATGTGATTCTGTGATACTCGTCGAAGCGAATATCCTGCTGGGCGCCTCTAAGAATAAAAATTTACAGTGAATATGTTAGTTATGGTTTGTTTGTTTCACTTCCTACTTCTATAGTTAAACAAGAGATGCGAGTAGAAACTCACCGGACAACCATAATTGTTATATTTTGCAAAGTGGCGGTAACAAATATTACGTACATATAGAAGCAAAAGTATGTCGACCTTTCTGTACAGCAGAAGCATATATTACCCTCGTTAATATAAATTGAATCAGAGCGTTTGAATTCACAATGCTGTATAAATGAATACTGCACATCTGACTTTTTTAGAAATATGCAATTCAACTTTGTTTTTGATTTTTGATAAAATCGGTAACTCTTTTGATAGAGTAAAAAAAACGAGAAAATGATAAGACATTTACTTTGCAAGAACAATCAATAAAAATTCATTTAGTAAAGTTATCTTGAAATTGCACCCAGCTCGTAGAAATTCCTTAGATTCAGTAAAGACAGTTTTTTCTGTCATGATGTTCACATATATACGTTGAAGCGTTTCTACCATGGACCGAAGGACAGTTTTATGGTATAAAAGTTTGGGTATTCGTTCTTGTTTCGCTTGCGAATAGTTTACGTGCCATGGCAAGGGAGAAGAAAAGTTTTTGCAAGCAGAATGCGGCTCAAGAAACTTTTGGATTAACTACAAAAGGCTTTTTATAGTGGGCCATTCGGAAGGAACGCAAGAAGAAACCAGAAAATGTTGGGCGGTCCTTCGAAACTGTGGCAACAGAGTATATGAGAATGCTTGCTAGTTCAGATTACAGAGAAAATTTATTCCGCTAATGAATCGGCCAGAAATGTAACTCCAGTGCAAACTTCAGAGTTTCACGAATGTTTTCCAATACGGATTTCAACTACAAGTTAAATAGAGTTCGCTATTTCAAATTTGAGAAATAATCAATCCAACAAAACTATAGAGCAGGTAGCAATTGGGAAAGCTTTGTAGAAGTGATAAACCTCTTAAGAACCAGGAATCAGCTTTCAAACAAGAAATCGTTGTATAGTTCTCTATGCTATTCTTCCCATGAACAATATTTCAAGGGAATAAGAAAAGTATATACTCGAATTTCACAGCCAGACTGAATTCCTGATATTAGTTCTTTAATCGAGGGGGATAAATTCTTGGTATTGGCTGTTTCTTATACCTCTTACAGAAATGGAGTTTATATGAAAGCTCCTCCCTCTCCAATTATTATCGACCGGAAGAAAGGTGGTTTGAAAAAATCTCCTCGATTTCCGTTGAGAGTCTGGAAAGACTGTAAGGTTCACGCCAGGAAGCCATCCGAGTTTAATTACCACTCGATAGGTGGGGTGCCGGGACGATAATTGGTTTAAGTAAGTTTTCTCGTTTACCCCATTGAAGGAACAAAGGAAGAAAAGAGCTACTTAACTTCCAGCACAATAAGACCAGGATGGTCCAAGTACGCGAGAATATTTGCATGATTACAATCGGCGAGGGATCCTACCGAGAATGATGATGGGATTTCTGCACCTCATTTATTTTCAGTAGAAAAAAGTTACTCAATTACTTTTCTGCTGATGCAAATGTAGGTGTTAAACTGTTTTATAGCACCCAAAAGACTCAATCAATCTAATCCTATCTACTCCTCCAGTAAAACAAAATAATATTTTTATCAGCAGTTTATATTTTTATAAATAAGTTAAAGTTAAGTTCTAATTGTAAGTTTTCTTAACTGCAAACGAAAGATTACGTTTGAATTAGTTCTAAATTTGGCGGGCAATGCAATATTTTCTGCAATATGGTCATTCTTTTAATACCACAAATGAGGAATCTAATAACTCTTCTCTGGAAGGATGATTACATTTTTCAAAATTCAATTTTGCTATGCACTCAACTCTCCATCAAGGCTTTATTTCCTCCATTATGATGGAGATTCAAAGATTTGCGCCACTCTGAATCACATTTTAGAGATGGCCGTTGGCGATAAAATGGAATAAGCGAAGGAAGATTGGAAAGGAATAGCTACCCATCTTCTTATCTGCAGGATGTCAAACTACGTCCGTCTAGTTCCTAAAGAAAGTTTGACAAAATGCTTCGAATTCATAGAATTTCAGACTAAAACTAAGGGAAATGGCTGTCAAGAAAGTCATAGAAATGATATAAAGTATCTGGAAAGCTACGCTTATTCGCTCGATTTGATATAGTTATCCATTTTTCTCGACCCACCTTTTGGTTATTTCGGTATTCCGTCTCGCAAATCGAAAAACCATCCTCTTAAGAATTCGATTTTATTTTAGAATCATGTTACTCCTAGTAAATGTATCATCTACTACATTTATATATTCAGGGTGGCAATTCGGTGGACGATTTCAAATTCCCGGTCAGTTCTTGGTTCTTCACGGTCAAATAGTTGTTCAATTTTTCCGGTCAACTAGAAGTAACATATCTATGTTCTTCCTTTCTAAACATCCTTCAACATAATAGATCCATCATTGCACGATAAATCAATTTTTACAAGAATACTCAAATTTTTCACAAAAAATATCATTTTTTTCTACAAAAATTGGAACAGTTCAACTTACCATTCTGAAAAATCAATTTATGATTAAAAAAACGGATTTTCAACAAAATAATTCATTTTTTAACCAATGTGATGAAATTTCAAATAACATTATGAATCTGTAACCAGAAGAGTCGAATTTTATTCCAAGAAAATGAATTTACAACTGAAAAGATAAATATTTAACTTGAGCACATCAATTTTCGAATATAAAGGTGAATATTCAAACAAGAAGAATAATTTTCAAATAGAAAGAATAATTTTTAAGGAAAAAATACAATGTTTCAACAAAATGGTGGAAATTTGAACTCAAAAAATAATTATTCCCAACAAAAAATGGAACAGTAACATTTTTAGTTTTAAAAACGAGTTTCAAACCAAGCCTAAGAGTATGTACTGAAAAAAAGAGTCTTCAACTGAAGGAGTTGGAAATAATTTTTACTGAAAAAGATTTACTGTCAACGAAAATTTAATTACTCCAATATAAAATTGGAAAAATGGATGTTGAACTAAACAAACAAACTTCTAACTGAAACCATGGGATTTTGAAGTGGAATATGCTAAACAAATGTTCACATTTCAACATAAAATAATGAAAAATTAAATCAAATTGTAAATGTTTAACCGAAGTAGTTGAATTTTAAACCAGAAGGACGAATTTTTAAGTGGAATGATGAAAATTTTACTATAACAGTTCAATTTTTGACAAAAAATTTCAATTTTACAACAAAATGGTTGAGATTTAGACTATCGAAATACATAGTAGTTTTCGAACAAAAATGGAATAGCGACATTTTTGGCTTGAAAAATTAATTTTAAACCAAACATAAGAAATTTTAACTAGATGAATGTTCGACTAAAATAAAAATGTTCAACTGTATAACTTAAATTGTTAACCGTGAAGAAAAATTTTTGAAGAAGAATATTAGGTTCCGAAGAAAAAGATAATTTTTTACCAAAAAATGGATTTTTCAACAAAATATGTGAATTGTCAATGAAATGATTTATTTCTAAATTCAAAAAGACAAATTTTCATCCAAATTGTTGAATTTTTTAACTAGAAAAGATCACTTTTCCACTGAAAATAAAACAGTTGAATTTTCAGTTGAAGAAAGTAAATTTCAATCAAACTGATAAATTTTCAGGTAAAATTATGAATCGTCAACCTGAACAAATATATTTTATGCGAAAAAGAATCATTTTCAACCATGAAGATTAGATTTTCAACAAGAAAGGCGAATTTTCCACGAAAAACGTAAATTCTCAAAGAAATAGTTTAATTTTCAAATCCAAAAATCGATGTTCAACTGAATGCTTGAATTTTCACCAGTAAAAGATGAATTCATTTTTAACAAAGAAGTTACAAGTCCAACCAGTGGTGGATGTTGAATCGAAATAATGCAACTTTAACTGAAAGATTTAACTCTCAACAAAAAAGTTTAAATTTCAAACAAGTAGTTGATTTTTAAACTTAAAAAAGATGAATTCGCAATGAACAACGTAAACAATTTTTCCATTATAATTCAGAAATATATCTTCTTTTTGGGATACTACTTCTACTCTAAAGACTGCTTAAAGTACTCTCTTTATTTAAAATGAAGAAGAGGGAACTTAAAAATTGTGACGAATTTTGAATTGGAGGAACGATTTTTTTTTTCTAAATCCGAATTATAATTACTTTAAAAATTCCCTGTTCCAATTGAATTTATACTTCTTCACTGAAACTCCTTGCCCTAAAATAAAAACTATTATTATTTTCTGAAATTCCCTTTCCCAAGTCAGATAAATAAGGAAAAGCGAATAAAACGTGATTAATACATTTTTTCGAAAAAATTACGATAATAATCCTTTGTGAAGGTTTAGGCTATCATCAATTCGATTATAAAATCTGAGTCAGCTAAAAAAATCTCACGTAGCAACAAATTTTCAAAACGTCTTTCTTATAATGAAAAAAAAATTTTCCTCTCATGAAGTATAGATGTCTTTGAATATTTTGAGAATCAGATTAAAGGAGCGTTACATTCTTTAAATCAAATGATAAGATATCTTTTTGGTTCATGAAAGGAAACCGGTCATTTCACTTATTTTTTCGGTAGAATATGTTTGATAGTCTAGGTTAAGTCAAGCAAGTTTCCTGATATTACTATTGAAAACTATTATCATATTTATTTTTATAAACAATACACGGCTTTTCCCATGACCTTAAAATTCCTGTTGGACCTTGCCAGCAATACTTTTTAAATATATTTCAGAGCTTATATACATTTTTGAAATATGATCCACTGATCGAATGGTCGCACACTGAATTTCAATTTAAAAATCTTTATTGAAACGAGAGAAAAACTTTTTTCCATCCACAGTCTCGTCTACAACTCTGGAGAGCGTTATATTGCTATTTTGATCCTACTCTTTTTATTTCTGCATGAGAGTAGCCTCGTTTGCAATTCCAGGGGATCAAGCGGGTTTAAATGTCCCTTCACAGTTTACAGTGAGAAGAGGATGCACGTAATCTATACCGCGAAGAGAGCTGGTGCCTGCAGGACCTTATCTAAAACTCGACGATGTAACCGCGCGCATAAGTGCTCATGTGGATAATATATATTCATACGCGCTGTCAAGTACGCAGAATATGATAACGTATCGTCCAGTACAAGATAAATTTTCACCCGTATGGGGTTCCAAATTCTCATACCCATATAGAGAAAACAATGCTTTATTCTCTTGTTGTATCTCAGGCGCCTGGAATCCATCCTCTCCATTCTTCATTCCATTGATAATGGCATCCCTTAGGAATGAAATTTTAATTTTGAAACTTTAGAAGAATCGCATAACCATTGATGTTTGCCTTTTTGACGTTGTAATACCTTCCATTCAATCTAGATGTACTCAAATTTTATTAGAATACAAAAATTAGGCCATGATCGTCCATCAAGGACTTGGTAATCATTTCTGTTTGTACATTCTTCCATCATGACTTTTCCTCCCTCTTCTTACTCATTTACCTTCTCGTCCACCTTTCCCTCTATATAACACTCTACACCCCTTTCATTATTCACCAACTTCTGAAACATTGTCCTTTGATCCCTGCCCCTAGCCTCTTCTATAGACTATCAATCTATATCGTCGATTGGGACAAAGAACCAGACATGTCGATTTTTGCTTGGAAAATCAGACACGTTGCAATAAATATTTTTTGCCCGAATGCAATTTACCACTAATGCGTAAACAGGGTGACGATTCGTCGGATATTTTCAAACTCCCGGTCATTTCCCGGTTTTTCACGGTCAAGTTTTTCAATTTTCCCGGTCAACTTGAAGTAAAACATTTATATTTGTCGCAAAACGCAAATATTTATTTTTATTTATGACGTTCATTCTCAATATCCTCTAACACAACAGATTAAAAATTACAAAATAAATCAATTTTGAAAAGAATATTCAAATTTTTGACAAAAAATATCATTTCTTTCACGAATATTGGAAAAGTTGAACTTATAATTGAAAACATCAATTTACGACAACAAGAAGAAAACGGATTTTCAACCAAATAGTTCATTTTTCAACCGAGAAAACGAATTTTCAAATAAAAAGATAAACATTTAACTGGAGCACTTCAATTTTCAACCGTGAAGGGTAATATGCAAGCATGAAGAATAATTTTCAAGTAGGACGAATAATTTTTCAAGGAAAAATACAACGTTTTAATAAAATAATCGAATTTCGAACTCAAAAAAACAACTGTTTCTAGCCACATATGGAACACTAAAATTTTTAGTTTGAAAAATCAATTTAACACCAAGTATAAGAGTTTTAGTTGAGTTCTCAAAAAGATAAATAAACTTCTGCTGAAAAAGAGAAATTGTCCACAAAAATTTGAGTACTCAAATTTTAAATTGGAAAAAATTGATATTAAACTGAACAATGGGATTTTTAACTGAAACTATTGAATTTTCAATTGGAATAAGTACAATTTTCAGTTAGAAAAAAATACTTTTAAGAAAAAAAAAACTTTCAACAAACAAACAAAAAAACTAACTTTCAAACAAATCATTACTTTTTATACAAAATGATGAAGAATCAAATACAATTTTTAATATTTAACTGAAGTAGTTGGATTCTAAGCCAGAAAGACGAATTTTCAACTGAAATGATGAAACTTAAACTCGAAAAGTTCAATTTTTGAAAAAAAAATTAATATTAAACCAAACATAAGAGTTTTCAACTAGATGAATGTTCGATTAAAATGGAAAATGTTTGACTGTATAACTTGAATTGTTAACCGTAAAGAGGAATTTTTGCAAAACAATATTAACTTCCGAAGAAAAAGAAAATTTTCTACCAGAAAACCGACTTTTAAACAAAATAAATGAAGTTTTAACGGAATATTGGAATTTCCAACCAAAAAGACGAATTTTCTCTGAATTGTCGAATTTTGAACTAGAAAAAATAAACTTTCCACTAAAAATGAAACAGTTAAATTTTCAGTTGAAGAAATCGATTTTCAACCAAACTGATGAATTTTCAGGCATAATGATGAATCTTCAAATGGATAGATGAATTTTAATCAAGAAAATGGATTTTTGACCACAAAGATTAATTTTATACAAAAAGGCAAATTTTCCACTAAGTACATAAATTCTCAAAGAAACAGTTTAATTTTCAAATTCAAAAATCAATGTTCAACTTAATATTTGTAATTTCACCAAAAAATTATGAACTGATTTTTAACAAAGTAGTTAAAATTTCAATCAGAGGTGTATTTTGAATCGAAATAATGCAACGCTAACATAAAAATCAAACTCACAGCAAACAAGTTCAAATTTTAAACAAGCAGTTGATTTTTCAACTCAAAAAAGGATGCATTTGCAATGAATAATGTAAACAAGTTCCCTTTCATAATTCAGAAGTAGTACTTTCTTCTTTAAAATTAAGAAGAGGGACAATTGTGACGAATTTTGAATTGGAGGAACGATCTTTTCAGATTCCTCTCTTTTAAACCCTAATTATAATAACTTTTTTTTTTTAATTTACACAATAATTATTTCTGTATGCTTGGGCTACCATCAATTCGATTATCAAATTTAGATCAGCTAAAAAAATCTCACAGAGCAACAAATTAGCGAAACGTTCTTCTCATAGTGAAAAAAATATAAATTCTTCCTCTCATGAAGTATATATGTATTTAAATCACATTAAAGGAACGTTACATTCTTTAAATCAAATGATAAGATATATTTTTGATTCATAAAAAGAAAGCAATCATTTCTCGTATTTTTTCGGTAGAATTTTTAATAGTCTAGGTTGAGTCAAA
>WSXT02036142.1:0-13528 GCA_011762715.2 Neuroterus valhalla
ATATTGAGATTTCTGAATAAAATTTACAAAAACGTCTTTTTTTCTTATGGGAAATACGTGTTAAACTTCACGGGGCTAGCGGCACCTCTAAATATATTTTTTTTCAAAACAAAAAAATGCGTTCATTTTTTTGTGGATTCGAACAAGTTTCCGGACGTTTTGCATAAAAATTCGAGAAATAATTTTTGTAATGCATTTTTGGACCACCCTACAGTACAGCCTCTCAATAAGGCGCCTCTCGGGACAGTAAGGGCAGTGTTTTCCCGGAAACATGCTACCCCGACTCACGTGCTTCGCTGCTCTCAAAATTCTTGCTCGCTCTGCCTCTGAATAAGGCGCTCGCCGAATGAATGCGCGGCATGGGAACGTTGACTGCCACTTTCGGCCGCTAGGATCGCTAGGGAGCGTGGAGACAACAGACGGTGTCGTCGTCTGCTATACACATATATTGCACAGTGTTGACGTTTATTTTTAATCAAGTTTAAAGCATTAATTTCGAAATTCCAGGTATGTGTGTGGGATTTGGGTGGAAGAATAAAGGCAAACGTCGCATTTCGAATAATGAAAATCTAAGGAAGAAGTGGATAATAACCATTAAACGGGGAAGTTTCTGTCCAAGTTCAGCGTCGCGGTTGTGCTCGAAAAACTTTGCCATGGAGGATTATTACACCAAAGGTTTTTATTCAGGTAAATTTTTTCGAATAGATAAAATAAATATTAAGAGGAAAGACAATTTTTCTCGTTATTTCCACTCAAGATTTTCTTTGTGCCTTCTTTGCAACAAGTATGAAATTATAACAAGAGTCCCCAAACTCTAAACCACGATCTGTCGAATCGATTTTCTCCCTCGACTCTCAGTTTTATCATCCTTGTCACACAATTTGTGCTTTTTGTAGTCCATTAACCATGTCATATTAAAAATTAACATTGTAATTTCATATTGATTTAGTTTAGCATAAGCTATCAACCTAGAGGAAATGATAGATCCATCACAGTCGACACCGGCATAATCATCTAACCTCAAAACACTATGTTACCTACCACAGTTTCTTGTAACAAAAACCTAACATTAACTGCAGCTTTAAACTGTAACATTGGCATTTCATTTGTTCTCACATTATACTAAACACTGTGATTTATTTTTCTATTTTAAAAGAAAATAATTATATCACTAGGTTATTTCAACAATTGTGCGCCGTTGTCCTGATGCCTGCGCAAAAGTCATGTCTCCAAACTCAGTACTGCCCTCTACGCTAAGCTTGTCATATCAGCGTCCCCATAGGAGGTGGTATGTGCACGGAAAAAATAAGTTATCGAAATTTTCATCACCGTCAACCACTTTTGGATATGCAGAACAGTTCGTGAAACTTTCATTAACTTTTCCCACAATATCCTGCACTGTTTATTAAATTTCCTGGAACCTTGCCTGACTGGTTCATTCTTTTTGCGAAATCCAAGAAAATTCAATGAACAGTGCACAAGATTTTATAAATATTTAATGACAATTTCACGAACTTTGCATCCTATCCCAAAATGTTGGACAGTCAACGAAAAATTCGATACCTTATTTTTTCCGTGTGTTATAGTAGGGTGGTCCAACAATGCATTAGAAATTTTGTTTTTTTCAAATTTTCATGCAAAACACCCAGAAATTTGTTCCAATCCACAAAAAAATAAACGAATTTTTTTTGAGAAAAATAATATCAAGAGGTGGCGGAAGCCTCACGATATTTTTGTACATTTCATTCAGAATTCTCAATATTAGGTGAATCGAGTCCGAAATCCACCATTTCTCTTCGCAATTGGTCACAGAATGCGAATAAAATATTACTTTTCAAATATCACCCCCATAAGTCTGTTTCAAATACATGAAATACTACTTTATACTGATAATTAGATGTTTATTTACACTGTTTAAACAATTAATTATTGTTTTCAGCAACTTTGTCTCAGAAAAGGGTTAGAAAGTCAAGGTTTTTTCGGAATTATTCAACTTATTTTTAACATTCCAGTTAAAGCGAAGTAATGATCAATTAAAGTTAAAAAATAATTGTTTAAACAATTGGTTATTAATTATAACAATATTCTCTAAGAATAATGCTACAAAGTTGTGGGTTTTTCTGAAATTTTCAACTTTTTGGCCACTTTTCACGTAAAGTAAGTAATTATTTAAATTAGCAAAGATAAATTGTAAATATTCATAGCTATATTCTTCTAGATTGATACTGCATAGTAGAGATTTTTCCTGAAATCTGAAGTCATTCAGTGGAATTTGGATATCGAATTTTCTACTAAAATTATGGAACTCCAACGCAAAAATGGAATTTTTGAGAAAGTAGTCCAACTTTCAACCAAAGAGTTGAATTTTCGACCTGAAAATATAAATTCCTCATAAAAAATATAATAGTTGATATTCCAAAAAAAAATTTATTTCAAATAAAAAATAATCTGATTTAACCTACAATTGAATCAGTTAAATCTAATTACATTCCATTCAAATTCCATTTAGTGCAAAATTAAACATTTCAGTAAAAACTACAACTTTCTAGCACTTATTTAAGAGAAAATTATTATAAACAACAATCATTTTGTTCAAATAAGCATGGTTGTTACCTTGTATCGATTATAATCTCACTAAGTGAATTATTTTTTCTAAATTAAAGTAAATATTAACTCACTTCAAGTGAAAAGTGGGAAAAAGTTTGAAATTTTAGAAAAAAACGCAAGTTTTTATCATAATTATTAAACTTCACGGGGTTAAACTTTATGGGGCTTGCGCCACCTCTAAATATCATTTATTCAACAAAAAAAATGCGTTCATTTTTTAGTGGATTCGGACAAATCTGCGGGCGTTTTGCATAAAAATTCGAAAAAAAAATTTTGGACTACCCTAATGTGTAGCATGTATAGTTTAGAAAAATATATAATTAAATGAGTACTGCAGTCCAACATTTTCAAGAAAAATTGAAAATTGAAACTGAAAACATAAGAAGTATGCAATGTAATACATACTTCATTTAACTATGCAAACTATAGTTCTTCATTGAAAATTATTTGAAGAATACTCATCTTGTATTTAGAATTATGATCGTACCAACTAACATGTAATATTTTTAACAACAAATGAGAAAATTTTATCTAGATAAACAATGTAAAACCGATTATTTATTCATAATATGTCTTTTTTACTTGGTCAAAGTCACTCCGAATGCCCTTTTTCATTAAGAAATCATTTTTACCGAGAGCGCCCTATTGAGAGGCAACGATTTCGAATCTTCACTGAACGTGAAGGCTAGAGAGAGGGGGAAGCGTTCGAGCGTGCTTGAGAAGAAGGCGCCTTATTGAGAGGCTGAGCTGTATTTGGAGGTGTATTTATCTACATAAGAGGATGGAATTATTATTTGCACGATCATGTTTGATTTCTTGGAATCTTTATTTTTTCATATTTCTTTCTGTCATTGGGAAAGATAATCCCCCTGATGCAATACGAATTCAAACTTTATACAATGAATAGTTTCTTGATGCATTTCATACAGATTCAACTTTACCTTCAAATACTTTACTTTCATAGAACGGTCAAAGCTATTCGCTCAATTTCGGAGCAAATAGTTACAATTATACTCAGATTTACAGTTCATATAGAGCGATATTGAAAATAACATTAGTAAACAATCTCTCGATCCTGCTATATTTATTGTTTGTAAAAAAGTACCTTCGTGGATCGATTCTTAATTTTTACGCCCTAATAACCCTCTGCCTACCAATCTACCATTGATTGAAGAACCAATTTTATTTGACACTAATCTACGAAAGTATAAAATAATATTGTCATCCTTTAGTGTTCAATTGAATGTTGAACATTTTGGATTATTGACTAGATTCGATTTCCTAGATTTTTAAATCCAAAACTTCCTGTGTGAGGATTAAAAATCTGCTGCAAATTACAAACGATGCAAACTACTTGAGTTAATTAAAACGAATTTTTATTTTTCATTAGGAAAAAACGCTGTGGTGCTAACTCAAGATTATTCGCTGTCTCTTCAGTTATTATACTTAAGGGCATTGAATAAACTAACTCTAAATTTTTGTGGCGACGCCAATGCACTGTCATAGCAGACCATATGTCTGCGCGGGAGATGGCAGATAAATTTTTATTTTACACCGGGAATGGCATGATTATGCACAACTACGGCATTTATGAAACATTCGAGGGTTATAAATGAAATTCTATAACTCTCAACCATAAGTCAATAAGAGAGAATTTCGCGATTGATAACGCACGAAGCCGTAATTTGGGGCCAAAGTTCAACGAAACCATCCGAAAATGATGAAGGTTTGACAGCTAGAGCTTCAGATAATACGTCACAGCTGACAATATGGCCGCGCGGGAGATTAAATTTTATGCTGGGAATTTGATGATTATGCACAACTCCGGCATTTATGAGACATTCGCAGGTTATACATAAGATTCTATAACTCCCAACTATGATTCAATATGAAAGAATTTCGCGATTGTTAACGCACAAAACCGTAATTTGGGGCCAAAGTTCAACAACATCATCCGAAAATGATGAAGGTTTGTAGCGCCATCAACGACATGTTACCGACTGAAAATTTGCTGGTAAAGTAGTGCTCGCAATGAATCAATATTGAAGACAATATAAAATTGAATTATTTCTGCATAAACAAATATTGAACTTGTTTTTCCATATGATTGTTCACAACTTTTCACAGTTTATAACAAAAAGAAACAAGTTTGCAAAAACTAAAACTTTTTACAACTTATCAACTTATAAATAAATTCATCCAGTACTTTATAAATTTTTTCAGTCTTCAACATAAATAAACATGCAGTTTGATCAAGTTTAAAATTTCTTTGCACATTCAATTATAATTTATAAACAAGTGTATCTGGAGATAGCTGATTTATAAATAAAGTATCTCTCGCAATAAATAGATGTGATAAATAATTTGTTTCTCGATAAATAAATATTGGAATAGTTTTCCATATTATTTTTAGCTTTGCAGATTTTATTAAAAATTTCCATTATTTTTTTTTCATCAGATTAGCAAAACCTGATTTGCAACTTATCAATTTCTAAATAAGCAAATTCAACCCTTTTTCAATTTTCCATATAAATAAATTTACAATAAAATTTAGTCAGGTTTACAATTTTTTTAATAATTCTGGAAAAAATATTTCTAAGTTTGCAAAATTTGTAGTATATGTATTTTCACTGATATGCGGCCCGAGCTTATCGTTAGAGGTCTTTTGCTCTCGTCTGTTCCTATTAATCCTATTTCATTCATCTCACTTCGGCACGAGTCGAGATTCATGCGAAAGTTTACGGAGGCAAACGAAATTCCCCGAAATTGTACCAAGGCCCGTGCCGCGACTCAGGATTTTCAGAGCCGTACCATTACTCATGTTGAATATTATTTCTGGGGCGCCAACCACCGAGGGTCACCTCGGGTGGTGGCTCGATACAATTTCAATATTTATTTATTGCGAGAGCTACTTTATTATCAAATCAGCTTACTTCCAAAATACTTTTTCAGGAAATATAATTATTTGTGCAAACATATTTTTAAATTGACCAAATTGCAAATTAATTTATATTAAAGATTGAAAAAATGTATTAGGTATTGAATTTGTTTATTTGTAAATAGTTATGTTGCAAATTAGTTTTTGCCAACTAGATAAAAATCAAGTACATACACGAATTTACGAATTTAAAAAATTTTCGATCGTGGTTTCCATTTTCAATGAATTAAAAAGTAATTTTTAGTTATAAACTATGTACAATTGTAAACAATCTCCAGGAAAAACAATTTCATTATTTTTGTATCGAGAAACAATTCAATTTCCTATCTTTACGCGTTAATCATTGTGAGAACTAATTAATTTGTAAATCAGCTATTTTCATTAATTTTTTTTTTTAATTATAAATAAATATGCAAAGAAATTTCAAACTTGACCAAATTGCATGTCAATTATCACTGAAGATTGAAAAAATTCATAAAGTTCTGAATTTATTTATTTATAAGTTGATAAGTTGTAAATAGTTTTAGTTTTTGCAAACTTGAGGAAGATCAAAAAATGGATAAACGAATTTATATATTTCCTAAAGTTCTAAATTTCGAACTTGGCAAATTTGTAAATTACCGAAAGTTTTCATTCACTAGAAACTATTAATTTGTTCTTTTTTGTTATAAACTATGAAAAATCGTAAACAATCATCTGAAAAAACAATTTCAACATTTGATTATGCAGGAATAATTCAATTTTATATTGCCTTCACTATTGATTCATTGTAGTTGTGCATAATCATAAAATTCCCAGCATGAAGTTTAATCTCCCGCGCGGCCGAATTGTCAGCTGTGACGTATTGTCTGAAGCTCTAGCTGTCAAACATTCATCATTTCCGGATGGTGTTGTTGAACTTTGGCCCCAAATTGCGGCTTTGTGCGTTATCAATCGCGAAATTCTTCCTTATTGGCTTATAGTGGGGAGTTATAGAATTTAATGTATAACCCGCGAATGTTTCATAAATGTCGTAGTTGTGCTTGATTATAAAATTTCCAGCGTGAAATTTCAATTTATTTGTCATCTCCCGCACAGACATGTTTTCTGCTGTGATAGTTACATTGGCGTAATCGTAGAGGGAACACCGAAATTCCAGGGTCGGTTTATGCAATGCCCTTGAGTATTTTTCAGATAAACCTGCTCTGGAGAAATGCTTGAAACAGCACAATCTAAGCTGCTTCATTTTTCAATCCAAATCGACAGCAAATGATCCATTTACTTCAGCCCACCTATAAAGAATCAAATTAGACTCACAAGTAGCTCTTTATGTCACTCACAGCACTGGAGGGCAAACATTAGTTTGGTTAGATGTAACAATAACATTCACTCAATTTCAGGTTTGCACACGTCCCTTGATTTTCCTAAAGTTCTTTATATATCCAATCATCCTAAATTGCACATCATATTCTAATTACATTCGTTTGCCTAGAATAGAGTAGATTCTTGTTACCTGTCCGGGGTTGATAAGGTGCTTGAAGAATGACGATGACTATTCTCGAATATTCACTCGAAGAAAAAAATGCAAACAGAACCTAGGTTAGGTGCTATATAACACTTCAAATCTCGGACAGTTGGAAGAGTTCTACTGAGAATCAGATTAGAAACAAAGTACCCGTCAGTCGTCAGAAAAGATTCTCTAAGGGTTCTCTACATTTTCCACTACATCGAAGATCAATACACGAAGATCTGAGGAAATCCTCTACGAAAAACCACAATGGGTTCCTATCTTCTCGATCGATATAAAAATATCATTCACCTCTTCGAAGTGTGGAAAACGTCTAAAGGCCAATCCAGACGTCAGACTAACCATCCTCGGTAGCGGTTGGCCGGTCCGGTCGGACTCTCGGCCAATCAGCGCATACTCGATCACGGTTCCGGTTTGGTTCGAGCATTCAGGTTCGATTCTGATTTCAACCATGCCGTTCGCAACCTTCGCCAATAAGAGCGCTCGCTGGAACCACGGTGTCTGTCAGCTGTTCCTCGAGCTTGTTGGTAGCAATGGTAAACTTCACTCACGTCACTTTGATCTATAAATCGCCCATGCGTGAGAATGACAATCGTTAGGCTGAATCGGCGTAGTGTGAGCAGTGTGCTCAGATCGGAAACTGAAGCCAGTAACGCGCTGTGTGTCTGAGTAAGTGACACGGCTCGACGTATACGTCGTATACGTATACGTCTAGCCGTGTCGCTCACACACAGCGTGCGTGTGTTAGTCACTGGCTTCAGTTTCCGATCTGAGCACACTGAGTGTGAGCTGCATCGGTCAACCGAGAACCGAACCAGACCGGCGCGGCGAACCGCAACCGATAACGGCTAGTCTGAATTGGCCAAGTCAGGGGCACTTTACGTCCCTTGGGAATGGCGCGAGTAAGAAATGCAAGTGCTATGATCCCATGTAATTCGAGGAGAACCAGTTCTCTTTCTGGAACTCGAGGCGTTCGATCAGTTGAAAAATTCATCATCGTCGAACGGGTCATTTTCCCGAGCAAAGATGTTGACTGATTCAGACTTTTTGATATACTGGTCACCCTTTATTTTATTGTTGCCATACTTATTTGGTCTAGGATTCTTCAAGGGTAGATTCATTGACTTTTCAGGCACATGGTCTTCCAACTCAGACCGAAAGGTGAAAGCGTCATCATCAAACCTCTGCTCGCCATTGAAGAAGCTGTCCCTGCCACTGTCTTCAGAAACGAAGCTGTCAGGATCTTTAACGTCAGATGGCAATTCTTCAGGAGTAGCCTTAAGATCAGAACCAAGTCTGGGTCTATCAGAAGTGTCACTAGAAGCACTTGCTGTAGGGGTTAGATCGTCTTCTAAGTAACTGGAGCCTTTATACGTCCTAGGGTCCCTTTTCACATGGTCCTTTGTACTACTCCTGAGACTTGGCGACTGCTTTAGATCCACTTCAACCCGGGTTCGAGGTTCGGCGCTTAAGGAATCCAAGGAAGCTTCACTGCGTTCTATAGGTTGGGTAAAGTCGTCCTCGAAAGGAGAACTTTGAGGGTTGTTCTGCGGACGCGCTTTGTGCCTGTTCATTCTCCTTCTTTGATAGGAATCGTTCTTCACGTCTGCGCCCTCTGACCAGTAGGGTCTTTCTACCCAGCTGTCGAATTCTTGGTCGCTGCTCCAATAGCTGTCCCGGCTCCTTGATCTGTGTGGTCGGTGGTAAGGATCGGAATCGTTGTCGCTACATTCTGATCTAGAAACTGTATATTTGGATCTCACTTCAGCGTAGACTGGTTCTGGATTCCTCCCGTCGTTAGCGCTGTTAGGTCTTTTGGGCCAGTTCCTCTTCCTGGAGACGTATCTAGATATAGATAGGAGAAAGTATAAATAGCGCGTAAAAATAGCAAGACGGACAAAGAGGGAAAAGATTTATTTGTGATAGACAAGGTACTCACCTAGGAGAATCATCTGCACGTTCAGGTCCATACTCCTCTTCCCATCCTGGCGGATAATCATAATGCCTAGCTTCTCTCGAATAATGTGGATCATGCTTCCTGAAAACTTCCTTGTGAGGAAAATCACCATCCGGACACCGCCGATTCCAGAACGTCCCATCCTCTTCCCACCTTCTCCTGTCGTACTCTCTCCTCGTCCATCTATCCTCATCATCATATCCTACACTTTCTTGACTACTGAACCTATCTCTGCTCTCTCTGCTTTCTCTACTTTCCCTGATTTCCCTACTATCTCTCTCCTCATTCCACAGCATCAATCTCCTCTTGCCACGTTCCTCCTCGTAATAAGGATCATCATGAGGCCAGAACCCTTCTCGATCGCCATTCCAAGGTCTCTGCTTCGGTCTGCACTTCCAGTATGCTTTATACTCCTCCTCATCCTTGTATGGTATCTTTCTGTGAAGATACCTCTTCCGTTCTTCTTCCCATCGAGCATCTTCATGCCATGGTGTTGGATCACGGGTTCTGTGACCAGGTTTTCCCCACGGCACCCCCCCTCTTGTTTTTCTTCCCATTTTATCTCTAAAACTTCTATCTTTATCTCCAGGTTCCATACCCTCTTCGCAATAGGACCTTTCTTCAAATCCAATCCCAAATGGTGGTCTACCATAAGGTCCACCTTCTCCTCTGTATCTTCCATTGCTCTCCTCACTTTCTTCCTCATCTTTCCATTCATTGTCACTTTCGCCTGAATGCCTTTGAATTCCTGATCTTACTTGAGGTTCCTTTATAAACTCCTTGCCATCTGGGGACCAAGGTGAAGTACCACCAACCGATCCATGACTCTCACTGTACGATTTTTCAGAATGGAAAACGTTAGCTTCAAATTTAGCCCAATTTTCTTCATCCCTAGCACCTTCCTTCCCACGTCTAGATTCCGAAAGAGGACAAAAGACATCTTCAAATCCAGTTATCGGTTTACTGATCGCCGATGGAGTTTCTACGTTCAGCATCTTGATCTCTTCGAATATGTCCATCATTTTTGTCTCTTCTGTCTTCATAGACGGTTTCATTGTAGGTTGTGGAAGAGTATCAGAGAATAAGCTCATTAGGTCCACTTCAGCTGATGACTTAGATGTTTTAGCTGGTGAAGATTTCATTGGAGAAGTCTTGAGAGGTGAAGTTCCAATTGGTGTCGTGTTGAGTGGCGAGTTGATGAAGTTTGTAGAATGTGTCTCATTCTTCATAGAGCTCTGTTCAGTCTCCTCGATAATCTCCCTTAAGGCTGCGTATCTATCACTTGAAGTGGATGTAGATTGTTTCACTTCCACTTTTTCCGTCGGGGGTTCGGTTTCACTCGAAGGCGTATCCTTCTTCTCTGAAATTTTTGATTTAAAATCCTTTAGTTCTTCTTCACTTTCTGGAAGTTGGTCCTCCTGTTCATTAACTTCCTCACTATCATTGGAGAAATCACGCGAAAGTCTCTTCCCCTCAGCTGTTTCCTCCGTCTCATTTGTTATTATACTTTCAATTTTAGTATCAGGAAAATCAGAACGAATTTCATCTTCATCAGGGCTTGGTTCATTTTTAACTGGACTTTCAGAAACAGGTGGTAACTTGACAGTCAGGTTCTTCAAAGACACAATATTCTCCATCTCATTTTTTTCTACCACACCCTTTTCCTCTGGAGGTCTTGACTCTTCCTGAACATCTGGTTCCGTCGAGTCACTGTCGTTCTTTACCAATTCGTTTCTCTTTTCACTTGGAATTATCTCTGTTTGAAGTAGCTCTCGGAAAACAGCGTATTTGTCGTAGGTATCATTAGATGTCTTTGGTTCCTGATCGAAGTTTGCTTTGAACAATGGCTCGTTAGAAACGAAGGCAGTTTCTACCATTTTCGCTGATACCTGAGGTTTGGGATGGACTTTTTCTGTCACTGGAGTCGAGGCTTTTTGGTTTATTTTTGCCTCCTTAGCAGACAATTCAGCCAAACATGTTGTCAACTGATGGAGAGTTAGACTAGTCAATTCAGTCACAGTCATGTTCAAGCTGGCTGCTAATTCACTTAGATTGGATGATGTCAACTGACTCAGTGTGATATCCAACGACGGTTTCGGTTTTGTAATTTTAGTAGATGAAGTTTTATTCGTACCAGAATTTCGGAAGAGCGAAGACAACGATGGAGGGATGATTGAGCTAAAAGAGTCTTCAAACCTTGAATCCGAAAAACCAGTCTGCTCAGATCTCTTTGGTAGTTGTGGCATCGGAGGACTAAAATTATCATCAAATCGACTTTTTGTGTCTCTTGCTGGACTTCTGTTCCTACTCTTTCTTGTTGGTGAAGGAGAACCTTCTTCTCGTTCGAGGAAGTCATAATGGAAATGTCCTTCACTATAAGGGGGTCTCGGTGGAGGTTTAATCGCACCTCTAGCACTTTGTTTCTTAGGTGGAAGTGGTGGAGGATTTATCATTATGCTTCCAGAACCCCTTGGTGGTGGTTCAGGAACATTGTCCATTTCGACACTAGAACTAGAGAGCCCAGGATTCGCATCCAAGGAGCCAGATTTCATCGGAGAAGCCGCAGCATCTCTCGTTCCAGAGAAATCTATTGGAAAAGGTCTATCCATAGATTGAGTTCTACTCCCCGAAAGATGAACCCCATAATCTTTCTTGGAGTACTGTAAGTACTTTCTAGGACTAGGGAGTTTAATTAACCCTTGGGTTGATTCAGTAGAATCTCTGTCCATTTTTGTTAAAATTGACGAGTTAGAAGTAGAACCAGGATATTTCTTCTGTCCGTCTTCTTCAGGAGGAAGAGAAACAGATAGGGGTTGGAAATTATTTCTGGAAGAAGTATCCCTTTTCAGGAGTGGTGAACTTGTCTTCGGACTCGTGTCGCTGTCGTTGAACTTTTCAAAGTTGGCAAAGCTATTGTCCTCAAAGTTATCAGAGCTCGATGCGTTGTTTTGTACCTTTGGAGGTTCTGTCGTATCACTAACGTTAGACATCTTGAAATCTGTAGGGAAGGTGTCGTTGGAATTTGTGGTAGCCAAGTCTTTCAATACTTTCTTTGGGGGATTCTTCAGATGTTGGAAGAAATCCTTCTTGTCTACGTAGGGTTTTATCAAGCCGGTTCCTAGAGGATCTAGTTCTGTGAAGACGTCTACTTGCTGACTGGCGTAGTAGCTTTGAGGTGTACTGGACTCCTGAAACAAGAAAGATCTCTTGCAATTTAAGTATAGCTTCTTTTGACTCTGCAAGATATTCGATAAGATACTCACACTATCCTTGTCTCTATCCCCTGTAAGATTCTGAGAGAGGTTTGAAAGTTCTCCATCATTGAAAAGGTCTTCTGTTTCTTTATCAAACCAATGGACGGAACCATAGGGAGGTGGAGTTTTGCTAGTGACTGTGGTGATCGGACTGGATGAGGAGGAAGTAGAGGTTTGCTGAACAGTTTGCTGCCGTTCGAAATGACCTCTTTTTGAAGATGGTGGTGGAGGTAAAATAGGTTGCACGTTTTCTTTGACCTGAAACATCGAGTACACTAATTGTTCATCCAGATGAAGAAACTGAATCTGAACTTTCCCTAAAATTATCATTTTAGTTTGAGTAGAAGCTAGAAATAGAGAATTTTGAAACCGATTCAATGTACGAATGCGACATCCAAAGTTGAATACCTTCATGTTAGCAAACGAGTCCCCAAAGGGATCAGCATCGAAAGTGTCCTCGGTTGACCTTGGATTGTCGGGTGTAATCTTGTCCATTTGATGAATGCCCTGCTGTAAGGAGTTCAGTTCAAACTGTAGGTCCAAAAGATCAGCTACCACTCCACTTTGTGACTCGTGCTTTCTCCCAATAGATTTCTCGACTTCGGAATTTGTCCGATGGTGAGAAGCTTCGCTACCTGCCGCACCCTACACAAGAAGTAGCAGACACTTTTTGCGTCTTTCACGACACAGATTTAACGATCTTACTGCTCTTAAAAATTTCCCGAATTTATCTTCTCTTGTTCGTTTCGAGATGCCAGAATTTTCAAAAAAACGAGATACCAAATCAAAATAACAAATCTATGGTGTTTGCTTCCTTCTTGAATTTTTCTATAGAGGCCGTTCAACAATCATGTCACCACTAAATGTAGAATGATGAAAAATGGTTGAAATGTCTGGAAAAATTACATTGAAAACGTCCATCAACCGAGCTACGTCAACACAGAAAAAAGTAAACACTCCACAGCAGTGTGCGTAAGTAACAAGGTATAGTACTATGCTGTCGTTCTCGGTTTCAGCCTGCTAGGGCAGTAACGATATCAGTCGTCAGTGCGAGATCTTCTGGATCGCGATGCTAACTAGAGAGCACTGAAACAGAGTGCACGGCACACGCCGTTCCATCGTTTTGCCGCACTCGTCGCCGTGATGCGCTACAGTCAAGTCTAGGATGCCAGCTCGGCTGCCCACCGGATATATATACAGGGTGATCCTCAACTCATCATATTCCTTGTATGTGCAAATTCCTTATGCAAAACTAAACAAGAACT
>WSXT02036153.1:0-13527 GCA_011762715.2 Neuroterus valhalla
GAATTAGCAACAAAATAGCAACAAATTATGGTACTAGTCCGGGTTCTGCCCTTTGAAATTGCTGCCGCAACTTAATATACGTCTTTTTCTAAGGAAAATTACAAGCGTGATCCGTGCAGTTTAAGAAGAATTTCTGCAACTCTTCAAAAAAGGTATCCCAGTATACCCCTTCGATTTGAAACTGTGTACAAATCGCAGAAAAGAAATTTCTCAATTTACATTGCTATCCCCTTGTATTCTCATACTGATCCAACAATTGAAGGAGATTCAGTGATCAAGGATAATTCACCTCCTATTCTCGAGAATGATAATTTAATGGAAGATCACGATATCTTTGCTGATCCTTCGACATCCAAGTTTGAAGAATCTAAAAATGATTGTTCTGATAAAAGTCGTTACGCCTGAATGGTGTTTCTCGAATAAATAAAAGAAAAATTTCAAAAATCTGTAAATAATTCATAAAAAGCGTTTCTTTTAACTCTTGCTCCGAAATCTTGGGGTCGCAGAAGATTGGCTGAAGAATTCGGTGCTTCTAAACGTCAAACTAGAAAGGCTTAGAAATCAGTAGCTGAGAATGGTATTTTAACATCTCCTAATTTAAAGAAAGGTACAACTTTAGATTCCGAGATCGGAAATTTCGTCAAAAAATTTTACCTTGATGATGAGAATAGTCGCATGATGCCTGGCATGAAACATTTTGTTTCCGTAGAAGAAGATGATGGCTCCCGTGAGCATGTTAAAAAGAAATAGTTCTGGGCAATCTTTCTGAATTATGTGCAAATTTCAAGGCTCAGCATCCTACAGTCTAAATTTGCTTATCAGAATTCTCTCAGCTTAGACCCCGAAAATGCAAACTCGCTGAAGCCAGTGGTACGCATACTGTTTGTATTTGTGTCCTTCATGAAAACGTTAGTCTGATGCTAGATCCTGTAGATTTAACAGAACCAACCTGTGAAAATGTTTCCCTCCATTAAGACTTATCATGATGCTATGAACAGGATTATGTGAAGCGTTCCGACTTCAGGATGCTACTTGAATGAATGCACATCGTGCCCTGGTACAAGCGTACTTAAGGACTTTATAACATCAGTTCTTGCAGACCAGTGTATTGATAGAGTTTAAGCTCAAATCTCAATCTTTTACAGTCAAACAACAGTCGTATTTTCTCAAAAACCTTAAGGACACACTGAAAGGAGGAGGATTTCTTATCCTTTGTGATTTCGCTGAAAACTATACCTTTGTAGTCCAGAATGCAGCTTAGTCTTCTCATTAGAACAATGATCAAGCTACTATTTTTACAGTGGTAATTTATTATAAAGAGGACAACACTCTGATTCGACTCATGACACCATTGCTGTGTATGAATTTAAAAAAAATATTATACACTATTTGAAAGAGAATTTTCAACCCAAAAAAATGATTTATTTCACAGATGGAGGCGCCCGGCACTTTAAAAATAAATATAAGTTACCAAGCTTGCGCTGCTGTTGCCATTTGCACAAGCGGCTCGTGCGTCACTCCATGTGAACCCTTTCCGGGTTTTCAAGAATCTACCTCTTTTCAAAGGAAATCATCAGCCATTAAACCCTCTTATTCAAACTCTCTCCGGAATCCCCAATTACCCCAACTCTCATAATTAGCCTCCAAGCAATGCCTGACGTACTCAATCTTGTGGGATCTGCTATCTCTAAAACCCCTACCATCTGTAGCCAGGTTTTTATTTCGGAACGCTCGCATTTGCCTGAACATTTGGCAGAAAAGTGGGGAACTGCATCGGATGCTTACACTCATCCTTGGCGTTAAAGCTCCCGCTCTACAGTAGTTGCACGTAGTGAAAAAACGACTAAGCGAGAATTCCGAAGAGGTCACCCACCCAAGCGCTAACCAGTGATCCCGACTTTGACACAAAGACGTACTGCGCTTGTGCTAGGACGCGTCAGAAGAACACGACGCACAGGAGTGCCGGCTGAGCGGTGGTTCGCGACGTATCGGCGGTTTTTCGCGTAAGAACTCCTCAAAGTAGTTGTGCTCCCTGATTATCATCAGGAAGCATTCGTTGTTCTTTTTCTTTACTCATTTGTATTACAAAGGAGTTCCGATTCCAGGAGGAATAACCTCCAAAGTGAACGGCGCAGGCGCGCTGCGCGCGGGCTCACGTTCTAGCGCGGGAATTTTCCCAGACAGAGGCATGGCCTCCATAAACAAAGAGATCCCAAACCCCCTGGTGAGTTTCACCAGTATAACAACCGACCCACCCAGTAATGTATCCTCCGATGTTTTTCAAGGCGCCGAACGCCTGATAAACATGAAAAAATCTAAACTTGCCGCCCAACCTGACGAAAACTTTACCGGATGAAAAAGACACAAACCACTTGAGAGTGACGAAACAAACACCGCACGTAAACCTCTTCTGGAGGGAGACAACGACGAACTCGAAGCCATGGACACTGTACCCCACGTTACTCACGTGAATAACGTAACGCAGACAAGCAGCTGCCAATCTGGTGACAGTCTGAGGGATGACGGATCTAATGGTGGCCCTCGTAAGCAAATTACTTCAGATTACCGCTACGATGAAAATCAACAGGGTCCGTGTAGGATAGTAATCGAACGCCATCCTAACTCTGATCTTGCCGATAAAGATCTAGAAAGATTCAAATTCGCCATACTTTCAAACAACAATTTCAAAAACTCAATAGTTGATGTTAAAAGCTCAGGATTCCGGAAACTTTCAGTGACGGTTAAGTCAACTCGCGAAACTAATTTTATCTTAAGTGACAAATTCCTCGAGAGCGCGGGTTTAAGGGCCACTACTCCAACCTACTTTGTCACCTTCCAGGGTGTCATTAGCGGCATTCGTCTGGAATTATCTGAGGAGGAAATCAAAGACAATTTAATTATTCTCAACAACACACACAGGACTACGACATTGGATGCTCGACGCCAGGACAGGGAAGTGATTGACAAGGACACAAACAAAGTCTCCTACGTCCCCTTGCGCTCGATTTGGCTCACCTTCAAAGGTAGAAGCCTCCCAGAAAAGGTGGCCATTAACAATGCGTCTACTAACGTGGAAACGTACGTCCCACCAGTAAACATATTCTGGAATTGCCTCCGATATGGGCATATCAGCAAACAGTGCCGCTTGAAGGCTCGCTGCAAACGTTGCGGTGACCTCGACCCCCACACCGACAACTCTCCCTGCCCCCATGCAAATAGCTCCCCCAAGTGTGTTCACTGCTCCAGCCTACACCTCCCAAATTCAAAAGATTGCCCAGAATTCGTTTTCCAGAAAGACTTTCGTTTCTATGACATCCAGCACTGCCTCACATTCGTGGAGGCAAAATCTATTCTCAGACCCAGGAAAGGGGATCACAGTGAATCCCGCTTGATTGAAAACAAGTTTCCGGGACTAAGAGATGTTCCGACTCCTCCCCCTTCTGCTCCTCCCACTACTTCCCAGAGATCTGTTTCAGAAGCTCTGCGAGTACTCCTCGTTACACCCACTCCAGAAGGCACTTCCCCGCGCCTATAAACGAATCTCAAAACACAGCACTACAAACATCAGGTTCAAATGCCTGGAGCCGCTATTCGACGCAGGAGCTCAGCTCCCAATCCCTCCTTCACGAACCTTTAAAACACTAGGTTGCCAAGTTCCCTCCCCAACAAGTTTGCTCTAAATCCTTTATGGGCTAACCTTAATGAAACTCCGTCCCCTCTCTTGGACCCCCCGGACCCTAGATTCACATGAGCTTCACATATACCTTCGACCATAGATTATGGAAATCGAAAGATTCAAATTTCCCCTCCAAACCATGGATGCAATTAGGAAATCAATAGAAGCGTTTCTGTTGGTCTTTCTGAGGTTTGCAACTTTTCTATCGGATCTGTCATCATATTTTGCGAGGTTGAACTTTGAATATGAATTTTTTTTAATGGCATTTTGCACTTCTAAACTCAGAACTATTATTCATGCGGAAGAACGATTACAGACTAAATTGTAGAACTTTCAAGATTAACGATTTCGGCTTCTCTTTTATTTACTTTATCTAGCGTAGTTCAGCGAGAAAATGTAGTTTTCTTTTCTTAATTTCATTTTTCATGGCTAAAACTATGGGTTTAGTGGCCTCTTCTTCCTTCCTCAATCCTTCCTATTCTCCTCACTGATTCTACCTTCACTTTTTCCCCAATGTCCCTTATCACTTTTCCCACCTTTTCCTCTCCTGTTCTGCTTTTTGTTTCCATTCCCTTGATCACAACGTTCTTGCTCCTCCTCTTCCTTTGTTCTCCTTCTATCTGTCTTTCTATCTCCTTTGTACATGCCTATGATCATTTTGCGCATCCTGCGTGTCTCTCCTACCTTCATTCAATTTTTCGATACTTTCCCTCCCCTTCATATTCTGCTCTGCCCTTGCTTCTAATCTACTCAATCTCTAGGAATATATTTTCTGTCCACGCAATGTGATGCTCCTTTTTTCAATACTTATAGATATTTACAGAACTTTGAGGTTTCTCGCTTGGAATCTAAGAGAGTTTATCATGTTTTTTCTCCCATTATGAAGATCTAGAAGAAAACATAGAATTCCATTGAAAGTATGAGAAATTTACAAGAGCTGCTCGAAGAGAAAAGCGACGACGAATTAAAAAAAAATAAAAAAAGAGGAGGGGGAAGGTATCGCCAGTAATACCAAATCGCCTAGTCACGATAGAAGGTATTTCCGCTGTCTTGTAGGTGAAGGGGAATTTCGTCTTGATAGCATATTTTTTATAGCATGTCTATGAGAGAAACGAAGAGTGGTTAAAGTTGAGAGGGTTTTGAATCGTATTTTCCAAACTTCCAGCTCTGACATAAGATATTGTTCTCAATTGCGTAATCCCTTTTTATTCTCATTCACTCATATTGTAGAATAAAAAGAATCTCATAGCTAATGTTGTCTCTCAGTTCTTATAATTACATATTTATGAAAGGTAAATAGTTCAGAAGGACAAACCATGTTCGTGAAATTCATGAGATAAGGAGTATAGTATGTGTGGTCTAATAAAGCAGAACAATATTCGTTAGTAACTTACTTTCAACTTAATTCTCCATCGAACGTGTAGACAGTATTTCTTCGTTGGAAAAAATGAAAATCGTTTTTACCCTGGTGTTCTCCTTGATAGTCATATTCAAGTCTACCGGTAAATATACAAAAATGTATACCTTTATTTCTAAGTAAAAACTCAAGCCTTGTGTAAATAGCAGTTTCGTAAGTTGATGCTTGAAAGGCTGAAACAATTTCCAGAATTCACCAGCTAAACACTGAGCGTAACAGAGCTACTCCTCGAATTATTGCTGATGATAAATCAAGTAATAAGAGCTTCTGCGCCTATTCGCCCTAGTTTAATTGGATATCAATATTGTTCTTCAAATTCTATATTCAATATTTCGTGGCTTGATATTTTAAGAACAGTCTTTGCAAGGAGCAGCTTCACACGTACCCAATTGTACACGTCGTGCGCTAGTGTTTCAACTAGGCGCATGCGTGTCTTCACCAGTCCATCTTTTAACGTCTGAATTTCGACATGTGCAGTTGGGTGTGTCTCGTCTTAGTACATCCGAAAATTATAAACTTCTGACTATGTAGATTATAATTGAGACATGTACGGATGAAACCCTGTCAACTCTGCACATTTTTTAAAATATACCTTCACATATAGGTGTGTACTACCTACAAATGTGCACATATGGGACACTCCTTACTATGCACGTCAAATTTGAACATAGAGAATCCGGATGCCATCTAATCGCTAACCCATAATACAGAGACGATTTATTTATAACTTTTTAAGTTAATTTCCCTCCACCTTCAATACCGATCCCCTTGGTATTTTTTCTTACTTTCCGTAGCCTCGTACCCATTCTTTTTTGTACATGCCTGAAGCACTCTTCTTTACCGACTATTGGGTCACCGTCGTAAGGATCTAGATCGAGTATACCCTCGAATGTTTGAGCATCACCATCCCCAATATATTTCACATACTTCATTTCTTTTTTTCGACTGATCTACAGAACATTTCAACAATAGCATCGACCTCCATTTTCCCGGTACTTCCCCGATGATTAATTGTGCAAGGTTCTTCATGTTCTCTATACCAATCTTTATATGCAGAAATATCGTAATTTTTTTATTTTTCCACAAATTGCAGCCTTGACAGAAACTTGATTTCACGATTTTACCGCCAACTTCCTTGCAATATTTTGCCATAAGCGTGGTAACTCCCTTTCAACTCCCACAAGCATCATAGCAAATACTAGTCTTTGATTTATTTCAAAAGCTTTTTTGACGAGTGGGGACGATCCTATATACTGTATATTGTCGCAATTGCATTGTAATGTGTGACGAGACGTTAGAAGCTGAAACGTCAAGAAAACAGTAACTGAACACAGGCGGAGTGGGCCGCAGAACCTCCAGGTCGGCTTCGCCATCGAGGCGTACTTCGTAACGCCTGGCGGGCTAGGACCGCCATATTCAGATTATTTGGGAATCCTCTGAAATTTAAGAAAAGCTAAATCTAGAGGAGGGAAGTGGGTCAGGTAATGAAAGATATGGGTACAGTCGAACTTACCTTATACTAAGAACTATATTTAACGACATCATTACTTAGTAATAAGGAGAACCAGAAAATTATAAGACGGCCATTGAGAGCAGCGACTTGCTCATATCTTACGAGTCATTAGACTGTACAATTGTACAGTAGCCGCGAGAAGGAGATTCAATGACAACCGTCAGACAGCGAAAATCAAAAAGGTGCCTTTTTACCGCAAAATTAGATAGTGAAAACCGAGTTGACATTTGCGTAGTGTTGATGCCTGGGATATCGGCATATATGTTCGCAGGCAGATTCCCAAGCTACGAGCGAGTCACGCGAGGCTGAAAGTTCGCAAAACCATGTTTTTCGCAAATTGCGATCAAGCTATTAACCTCAGAAGAAAAAACTTCAATAATAAATTATAGGTATTGAAAGGATCTGCAACTTGGTTGGTCATAAGTCAGAATCGGTTCATTAGTTTTCATGCAGAAAAAATGGAAATGTGCCGAAACGGTCTTTTTTACAATATCTAGTCATGTTTGCAAAGATGTATGTAGGTGTTCGAAAATCTCTGAAAATATGTCTTTTGGTGTGCTCAAATGATGCGCAAAATTCGAGCCGGAAATACTTAATAGTTTTCAAGAAAAGCTATTTGTTGTTTAAGAATTGACGGAAGGGTGAGGTAAAATGCAAGTGGGACAGCAGTTGCATAACAATAAAAATTAACAATTCGGAATAACAAAGAACCGTTCTGTCACTAGCATTTTAGGGCAAATTGATTTTTTCCAATTAAGCTCGTCAAAAATAGCCGTAAAGAATGGGTACGTATTTTTCTCATAAACAAATGAAATAACTCCGCTCATTTTATCCTAAAAAATGAGGATTGAACTTCTTTGAAAGTAACTGTTTCTTTATGACATTAAATCAAGAAAAATCGCGATTTGTTAATTAGGACAGAAAATAATTTTTTTTTATAACAATTACAGCCAGCCATAATTTTTTTAATATACACTCTAAACTCGAACAAAGTGTTTTTTTGATAGTTATGCCAACCATAATAAAAATTCAGAACAACATTTAGTCCTGGATTCCCTGTTTATAATCAAGGTTAATTCTCGGCTAAGAACTGACTCACTGTACGGCGTCGGAGTGGGAGGCTGCTTCCGCTTCGCTGGCGCTCACCCAGAATCTTAACTCGCGCGTTCAAAATGCAACAAAGTCAGAAATCTTGTGAACAATTTAACATCGCTAGATTTCTTGTGCTTCAAATGTAAGTGTATTCTTTCTGTCCTCACCAATTTTACAATTTAATCACGTATTTTCCCAGTTCCGTGGAAGCTGTTTTTTAATACTGGCATGCTTCCTTACTTTAGTGTAGGCAATTCAGGTTTATATGAAAATTTGTTATTCATCTGACTTGGGTTAAGAAGTTTCTTTGAGATTTCCTCAAGTAATTTTTGATTTTATGAAGGTTTACTTTATGCAAGTTCTACTAAACATCAAACTAGAGATTTTTATGGAACCTGGAAATAAAGTCATGCCGGTGGAGTGTTGAAGGGTATACAGGTATAACAGGTATAAGGTAACAGGTATAACAGGTATAAGCTTCTTTTGTTTGAGAAGCTTGCTTCTTGGCAGGTGGTTGATTGAATGATAGTTCTACGATATACCTGGGTAATTTAGTGAGTTTTGACTTACGATTGACGCAAAGAACGTCGTTTAGTATGTGTAAATGCAACATCAAGGTGGTGAAACGTTTCAACATTTGCAGTTTTTATAAGAATCGTGCGATAAATAAACAATATCGCGTTGTGATCGAAGGGTGTGAAGTAGTGCCAAACAGTCTGGTAAGTGCTTTCTATACAAAAATTTTATAATATGTTGAATGAGACCAAAAAATTTTGTCATTCAAAATATGCGTTTCATTTGCTTTCCCCTCATTTATCTGACTTGGGACGGGGAAGTTTAAAAAATCATTTTCATCATTCGGATTTAGAAGATAGGAATTTGAAAAAATCACTCATCCAATAAAAAATTCTTCACGATTAGGGAGTCCCTTTTTCTTTTTTCAAAAAAAAGAAACTGCATCAAGCAGTTTTTAGAGCAGAAGAAGCATTTTGGAGAAGAAATATTTCTGAATTATCTTGTTTACATTGTTCATTGCGAATTATTCTGATTAAAATTCACCTTCTAATAGAAAATGCTACTACCTAAACAAGAATCAATTCACCTTTTTTTATGAGAATTTATGTACTTTGTGGAAAATTTGCCGTTTCTGCAGAAAATTAATTTTCATGGTTAAAAATTCATCTTTTCGCATAAAATACGCATGTTCCAGTTGAATATCGTCAGTTTTGTTTAAATTCTAATCAAAGTAGAAAATTGGCCTTTTTAAAGTCAAAATTTAACAATTTGAATGAAAATTGATATCTTTGAATGGAGATAAATTTTTGGTAAAAAAGTTAACTATTCTAGTTGCAGGTTCATCATTTCAGTAAAAATTTGTCTTTCTGGTTTGAAAGTTAACTACTGCAGTTGAACCTTTTCAATTTTTTCCGAAATCCTTAATTTTGTTTAAAGATGTAACAATTTGTTAGGAAGTTATTCTTTTATGTTGAAAGTCATTTTTTTTTTGTTGTTGGTATAGGTCACTTCTTTCTAAACTGAAATTCGAATTTTCACTTAATTTTTTTTATATTCTTTGTTTCAATATATAATTTCATCTAAAATTTGTTAAGAACGTTATAAAAATGTTAATCGTCCTTAAATTTGATATAATACTGTATAAGACGCTTCATGAAGAACTCACTGTGTTTCATAGGTTCAAACATTATCAAGGATGGCAGCAATTGCAAAGGGCGAAATTTTCCTCATTTGCGAGAAGGAATTGTTACCAACGAATTCCCGCACTATAAGCGATCGCGCAATACAATCTCTGGTTGAGACCAGTCACCAGAGGAAGGACAAGAAGCATATCGAAATAGAAAAATGTGAATTCCTCAACAAACACAAGACTTGCAATATTTCATACATCAGAAGCGAAAACATCCAAGCAGCCAGAAAAGCTGCTGCGGCAGCTCTTTCTAAAAGAAGGCGTACAAGTTCAGAAGGACGCAAGTTCGATTTTTCAAATTCGTGTTTTATATGTGGAAATTCAGCTTACATGGACTGTGAGAAGAATCCAATTGATTATGTAAAAAATGCAGAACTAAGGATTGTTCTGTTAGAAGTTCTTGGAAGTGGACCAAAACATGATTTCAATAATGCGTTGTATTGTCAATTAATGCTCGTTGATGATTTATGAAAAGACAAGCTCGGTATCATTCTCGCTGTTACAGGCAATTTTCCAAAACTTGCACTGATACTCCTGTGGGACGTCATTTAGGTAGTACTATGAGTAATGCTTTGTCGTACGTTATTGATTATATACTCGATAATATGGAAGAATGTCAATTTTCTTTGAATGAAATTCTTGTAAACTATGTGGGGGAATTGCCTGATAAATGCAGGCTGAAAGAAAAATTACAGGAACATTTTAAGGAAGAAATTGTTATTTATACTCTTAAGAATGATTTTGTGATTTGCTATTGTGATGCGTGAGAACAACTGCTTAATGACCTTTGGTATGAAAAGCGATCCGAAAACGAAGACGAAGAACGTGCCAGAATTGTTCAAATGGCTGCCAATATAATTTTGCAGGTTATTCGAGCTAAGTGTTATGACACAGCAAATTATAAAGCTCCTAGTAGTTTCTTGGATGATATATTGTCAGATATTCCCCCAACTCTGAAACTATTCTCAGACATTTTAATTAGGTCATGTAAGAAATACGAAAGTTATAAAGTGTATGCTAATATGTTGTGTAATAGGGTTGCTACTTTTGGTCGTATATTAATTTCTTCCGTAAGGCTGCGATCTTTTTTATCTCCAGTGTTGTTAGGGCTTTCGACCATGCTGTTATCATGAAAGATTTAGATGCTGAAAATCCTATTTCAAAGGATATTCAGATTGCATCTTCAGATTTATTATGGTTTTATGGAAAGAACCTCTGCCATTTGTGAATAATCCTCCCAGCAACTACGACACGATTTTCACAGTTCTAATTGAATCTGCGTCGAAGTGTAAAGCAGTTGGTCAAAAACATTGTTTTGTGACATTTGACCAACCCTTATACTGGAAAGCTCGAGAAATCGTTGCTTGCGTTGAGCCTCACAAAGATGTGCACAATTTATCGTCGGTTGTCGATCATCTAGGTGGGTTCCATGCGTTAATTTCTTATTACGGATTAATCGGAGCAATAATGCAAGGCAGTGGTTTGAAGGCAGCTTTTTCTGAAATATATGCTGAGAAGTCAGCTGAGCAGGCTCTCATAGGGCATGCCCTCTCAAGAGCGGTCAGAGGACATACTCTAATGCAACTAGGTTTAGCAGACATCATTATTGAATCTTTAATTTTTGATGAATCAGACGTGAAACTGTTGGACAATATGTTTGAAAAAGTCGGGGAGGAAGACTTTTCTAAGTTACTTAACAATGATTTGTTTTTAGAAATTCGAAACAAATATGTCGCTTGTTTAAAAAGTTTGAACGAAAATGGTCCAACAGCTGAACTGCAGCTTCAATATTTTAAAATAGTCCTCATCGTGAAAAAATTCATCGAGGCTGAACGCTCTAGAAATTGGGAGCTGCATCTGCAATTCATGCAATTAATGACTCCATATTTCTATGCTAGCGGTCATCATTTATATACTAAGTCAGCTCAGCTTTACCTTCAAGATATGTTAGAGTTAACACCAAAAATAGACCCCCTTGAATTTGGAAAGTTTTGTAAAGATGGATTCTTTACGATCCGTCGAACACATAAGTTTTGGTCTGGAGTTTGGTCAGATATGACAATTGAAGAAGTATTAATGCGGGCAATGAAAAGCAGTGGCGGCTTGACTCGTGGTCGTGGAATTACTGACAGTGTAATAGCTATATGGGTACTATCGACCATCGTCCTGAGTGAAGTGTGCATTGAGATCGAATCTTTTCGCTACGTTTCATACGCCACATCTGAGCAGCACGTTGATGCAAGACTTTTGCGCATTTCTAGTGATGCTGCCGACTTGGAAAAAATACGGGTTTTTTTTCAAGACGCATGATCCCTCTACCATAACAGATTGCATCATGTCTATACATTCAGGCATTGTAGGAGATGAAAAAATTAGTTGTTATAAAGCTTTCGATGTAGGTACCAATTTGCAGAAAAGTTAAACTCATAGACGAAATTTTTGAAATCAATCCCCTTCTAATTTTCCAAAGTCTTGAGAAAATTCCCCAAACTCCAGGTATCATACATGTAGTCGATGGCGGATTCCTTTTGCATATGGTTTCTTGGCACCAGCACGATACTGTCCAGCAAATTTTGGGACAATATGTATCATACTTGAAGAAAAATTACTCCGTGAACAGTTTTGTTATTTTTGACGGTTATCCTGAAAAAAATACTTATTACGAAACCAAATCTTGTGAACGATCACGACGTAAGTTAAAGAGTGTTGGGCGTGAGTGGTTTTTGACATGAGTACGAAGATTGCTTTCACCAAAGATACGTTTTTGTCAAACGAAGAGAATAAAACCCGACTAATAAGACTATTGCCTCAAGGGCTCGAAAGAGCTGGATATTGTCCGAAAAGCGCTACAGAAGATGCAGACTTGTTGATTGTGCAAACTGCTATCGAACTTGCGCAAAAACACGTTGCCGTAAAACTTGTTGGACAGGATATTGATCTACTGGTTTTGCTGACTCAATTAGCTTCTCATAATGATAATATTCTCTTTGAAAAAGTTAACTCTGCCCGCACTTCGAACGACCTGTATGATGCAAATAGTTTTAAATATAGTGAATTGAAGAATCTAGTTGCCTTCCTTCATGCTTTTACAGGCTGTGACAGTACTTCGTGCTTTTTCAGTCAAGGGAAAAATAAGCTTCTCAAAACTATTCATCAGAGCGCTGACTTGCAAGCATTGTCAGTAAAGTTTTATGATGCTGACGCAGACCCCAATGAAATTGCACGAAGCGGTAATGAGATAATTGCTGCAATGTATTCTGCGAAAGGGGAAAGCGCAAGCTTGCAACAGTTGCGTTTTTTGCACTTCCAAAAATTTACTTCAAAAACCAGCTTCAAACTGGAAAGTCTACCGCCAACTGAAGCTGCTGCTAGAGAACATTCCTTCAGAGTGTATCATCAGCTTCAGCAGTGGCTTGAAAATTCCAAAAATGCAACACAGTGGGGATGGAAAATGTCCACAAGTGGTTTGGTACCAGTTTTCAGTAGTGAACCTCTTATTCCTGAGGACTTACTGAAGACGATAACTTGTAGATGCGAAACTGGCTGCAAAAGGGCGACTTGTGGATGCAGAAAGCACGGTTTACGCTGCTCTCATCTCTGTCACAGCTTTCACAGTGATACATGCACGAATACTGATTTGCCTAGCATCACGAATATCGATGCAAATGATTCTGACGAACTTGAAGAGGAAGATCCTCAAATTTTCGATACATTAATTGATGAAAGTGAGGATGTAACTGATATCGCAACAAAGAGGCGTACATCTGACTAGATTATACATGGGGGCATTTGCATATATCTTGTGTTGGTGGCTTGAAATGAACAAGAATGAAATCAGAAATGTATTAGACATTTTGAAAAATAGGTGTAGATTTGATTGTAGCGTACATCCTCTACTGTTGATATTGAAATAATTTTGTAATATATTTTTAGAGTTTAATATTCAATATTTATATTTTTGTAATTATATGTATATATAAACTTCTGCCATATTCCATGTGTCTTTTTTATTAAATAAATGGTAATATTTTATTATGTACATTTATATATATATATATATATGTATATATAAATCATCCACCATATGAGTCTTTTTTTTTGTAATGTGTAATAAAAGCTATGCT
>WSXT02036164.1:0-13526 GCA_011762715.2 Neuroterus valhalla
CGCGTGGCGGTCTCGGGTAGATGAGGCAATGAACTTTCGAGTTCCAAATGCTGATAAATAATAATAATAATTAATTTTTTTTCGACCATTGGGAAAAGAAGAAAAACAATATACTTAAAACAATACAATACTATTTGGAATTTGATTCTCTCTAATGTTTATTTATTATTTGTTCACAGCTTAAAAGCTAAAGCAAAGTTAAAAATACCAGAAAAAACCACAACTTTCTAGCACTTATCTAAAGGAAAATGGTCATGAACAATAATAATTTATTTAAATAATGATTTTTGCTAGATTAAATCGAATATTAACTCACTTCAAGTGAAGAGTGGGCAAAAAGTTGAAAATTTCAGAAAATACCGCAAGTTTCTATCATCAAGCAAAGAAAATATTATTAGCGATGATAATAAATTGTTTAAACTATTATTTTTTCACATGAACTAATTATTACTTCATTCTAATTGAATAGTGATAAGAAGTTAAAAATTTCAGGAAAAACTCGCAAACGATGCAGTATTATTCTCGAAGAAGATAGATATAAACATTCACAATTTGTTTAAACAATTATTTTTGCTGAATCAAATGAAATAATTACCCACTTCAAGTGAAGAATTGCCAAAAAGTTGTACATTTAAGAAAAAACCGCAACTTTGTAGCATTATTCTAAAAGAATATTGTTATGAATAATAACAAATTGTTTAAACAATTATTTTTGTTAACTTTAATTGATTATTACCTCGCTCTAACTGAAACGTTGAAAACAAGTTGAAAAATTCAGAAAGTTTCTACAAACAATAATAAATTGTTTAAACAATTTGAATAAACATCTAATTATCAGTATAAAGTAGTAAAATTATGTATTTGAAAGAATGCGCGTTAAAAAAACCTCAGAAAAAAATCATAATTAGCGCCAAAAACTCGAAAAACCCATTTTTTCTTATGGGCGTTTTTTGTAGCCCTATTAAACAGACTTATGGGGGTACTATTTGAAAAGTAATATTTTATTCGCATTCTATGACTAATTGTAGAGAGAAATGGTGAATTTCGAACTCGATCCATCTAATATTTAGATTTCTGAATTAAATTTACAAAAACGTCTTTTTTTCTTATAGGAAATACGTGTTAAACTTCACGAGGCTTGCAGCACCTCTAAATATTTTTTTTTTCAAAACAAAAAGAATTTTTGTAATGCATTTTTCGACCACCCTAGCGCTTCTTCACTCCAATCAGAATTAATTGCCGATTCACTCCAAGTGTAGTGTAAAAAATTCACTCCACAATATTTAGAGAGAAAATGACAATTTTCAATATAGAAGAATCTTTAGTTGACAGAGCTACATGATTATATCAAGATGAGTACCTTATATTTACTTTTTAAAAACATGCTTTCAAATTTAATTTAAATTTGAAAATTAACCAACAATAATTTGTTCACAATCATAAAGAGTAAACGAGTCACGCTTACCCCAGAAGGGATTTAGCCTAATGGTATAATAACAATAATATTAACATTCCATATTGTTCAAGTGTATAATCAGACCTCAGTTAAAGAAACATTAAATTATTAGACGCTTTCTTTGCTTAGAGAACCCCATTCTATTCCAATCTTCCCCACAAAAAAAAGCTTACCGATCATAATGCATCCTCTAAAAGAAGAAGAATAATAAAGCGAATATGAACCCTTCCCACTTAATCCCTCCCTCGAAACTCCACAACACAAAGTGTCCCCCTACTCAGACTTGAACACCTCTTTGGAAGCGGGAAGAAAAAATTTAAAAACTAATTTCAGTTCGAGACACTCTCTCACGTCACGTTCGCCTTTTCGCAGCAGAGAGATATTATCCCAAGTAGATCAGACTCTCGAGCGAGGGTGCAGACTGTAGCTTGAGTGCGTGTGAGGAAACTGACTGAGAAAAAAAGAGGAAGGAAGAATCGGTGCTCAGCATCATCGAGTACACCACTCTTGGTCTCTTTTTTTTTCCTTACATCTGAGCTCAGCTTTTACTCCCTTAACGAGGGTCTTCCGTAACAGAATTCGTCACCAGGGACTTCCTGACGTGCATCTCCTGATGCGGTAAATGACCCTTAGTGAAGACCGAAGCTTATTTTTTTTTAAGAATGTCCACCGCGACACGTCGTCAGTGGCCAGTGTCCCTCTACGTACACAGTACACACAATTACATAAAAGTCACTTACGATACACACACTGCTTCATAAACACACACACATACTTTCTCACACATTCATATTTGCCACCGCCGGTTCAATACGCATGCGGAGTAAGAGAGGTGCGCGCGCGCGCACGTACAATCAGGCTCTTTTCGATCGACGTGACGACACGGCACGGCAGAGAGAGCGAAATCTCGCCGATGGCGACTGCACCACGTTATTAGGCTCTCCGTTCGGTGCAAACGCGCGCGCGAATTTAAGGGTTCGGGAGAAAGAGGGAAGTGTGAGAGAGCGTGAAAGTGTGGTTAAGTGACAGATTTTTTTTTATTACTAAAGTTGCCTGGAAGTTTTTTTTTCCTGAAAGGAAATGCAAAACACCGGGTATGGTGATAAAAAAATCTTTTTTTCATAAGAGAAGAATCAGTGTTGTGAAAAATAGTGCTGATGATATACAACTAGTGTGGGGAAAAATAAGCCAGTGCGGGGAGAATACAACCAGTGCAGGTAAACCGGAAGTGAGAAGATACCGGTGCTCATGGACCAAAGAGTCTGAGGAGCTCCGGGTCTTCCGGAAAGAAGAAAATCCTCCAGTGTGTGTTTTGTTGATTAATGATCCTTGGTCTTCGATTTTTGGGCGATAAAAAAAAAGTGTGGATGAAGAACTGAGGATTTGAGGACCAGTGATGTGCGATTTAGGGATCAGTGTTTGGGGGGATAAGTGGTGATGTGATCGTGAAGAAGTTGAACATAATCGGCAAATCATGATTCATTTCGGGCTGTGCACGAGGAATCTACGATGGTATACCAGTTCTGGTCACATCAGCATTCTGATTATCCCGTTTTTACCACTTTGGATTATTGGGGCCCTCTCCGTCAAAGACAGTGAGTAGACAAGTCTTTTATTTTGAGGAAAACAAAGAAAATGAGGCCAAAGCTGTTGAAAAATATCTGCTTGGATTTTATTTATGAGATTTTGGGGAAAACATAATGAGGGAATAAATCCGGGTTATTCCGAAGGCAATTCTGGTCTATGGAGTAACCAGTAGGATTCATCAATCTAGAGCGAAATGGGTGTAATTTATTTAACTGTGGGAGTAGATCATTAATCATGGTAGTGGGGATTATCAATTAGCAATGTGTATCTATTGTTCGTTGATTTCAATAATTAGGCTGCCTCCTAGAATCATTGCTTGAAAATCTTTCTCCTTCCACTTTGGGAAAAAATATTAGTCTGACACGATGTATCATTGATCTACTTGTCATCATTAGGAAACTCCTCAGCATCGTTAGCATTCTTGGGGAACTTTGTTACCTTTAATAAGATTATCATTTATCTGAATATTGCAAAAGGTATCCCAGATGCTTCTCCTTATGCCTAGGATTATCAATTTCCTTAGGTGCATCAATTAGGCAATCCTAAATTAATATTATCACCAAAAAAATTGTCGAAATATTTATTAGCATGAGATGCATACATAGTTTGAGTGACATTCAGATCTGTAGAATCGCGAAAGATCTTTCATTTCTTTTTTATTCATTTTTTCTTCCTTTTTGCCATTTGCTCAATAACGTGGTCAGTACATCTTTTAAAATCTAGATCAAGACCTCCCTGAACTAATTATTGACTCAATACTCAATTTTGGGTTAAAGATGGTTACTAAGACGGATCGCAAAAATGAGGATGAGCTTTGGAATAAATAGACTTTTCTCATAGGATTTTCATCACGAAATTCCTCAGCATCTTTGTCATCCGATCCCTCCAAGGAAATCATCTTGATGTTCCGTGAGAACATAAGTATAGTTCTCTTTAAAATGAGGATTAGGATCCCCCTTGCCTTAGGACCACCATTGTAGGGGTACTTCACATCGTTTTTAGATTATATTCATTCAAGTTGATATCAGATAGTATTTTGTCTGTTGAGGCATTAATTCATAATATACGAATCATCATCGACTAAATTTCGTAGAAGCATTATTATTATTCATAGAAGAGTTATTTTTGATGTGCCTACTGCGATCATTATTCATTCGGAAATTTCTGAGCACCATATGTTAGTTATTCTTCAGGATAAGTGAGTTTTTGATTCAATTATCATCCTGCTCTTGTTTCGAATAATTTCTGAGAATCATGAACAGTCACCAATTGATTATTATTTTTGAAACCTTATTCGTGATATTCTTCAGCCCTCTTCTCGAATTATTTAGATAGAAATAAGGAAATCCCCTGGCATCCTAATACAGAAATCTAAAATTTTCATCAAAATATTCCCGACGATCACCACTGTGCTGACAGCTGGAGGTGACGCTTATATATGTATCCAATATCCATATTATCCAATCTGGATTAGTATTACCGCTAAAGATTATCGGTAGATACTACCTTGTCATATTCTGAGAAGCATCTTTTACAATAATTATAAGTCTATTTATTTGAATAATGATGAGGAAGTTCTTTTGGTTTTTCATAAGGATACCTGTCAGAATCATCATTTGTCTATATTCCGGATTACAGCTGAAGCATCCCATTAATCAATATTAGAATATTCTATAGCATCTTGAAAAGTCTTTCGCTTTCGAACACTTTTATTAAACGGAGTTCCTTTGAAAGTAAGAAGCTGGCGTTTGACTAAGAATACTTTGCAAATATTATTTATGCATTCATCGACGCCATTATTAGGTTCTTCATGGTTCCAAGTTCGATAGAAAACTCCAGGATAGTTAACATACTTCCCCTGAAGGAACAATATCAGAAAATCTTTTTGATAAATTCATCATATATTTCAAGGAATAAGCATCTTATCAACATGTAGCTAAGAATAGGTAATCAGGAATTGCTATAATTGTTGGGAGGTTGCTTCGAAATCAGTAGATTTTTGCTTATCAATAAATTTTTATTATATCTGAGATGCTCCTTGAAGCGCAGTTATGCAATTTTTACATTCCTATCTGGCTATTGTTCAGAGTTTTTTTGAAAAGATTCGACCGCATTAAAATACATCTTGGCATATTTATAAATTTTTCCCCAAAGGTACTGTTTGCCGCACTATGTTCAAATATTTGGAAACCATTATTTGAATATTCTGTAAGCATAACATAACCCGAGACTATCAAAATGAGAAGAAGCAAAGAACGATCAATCACCGGAAACGTGATATAAATCTAAACCCAAATCAAAGTTAACTCCTCTATATTTCCTATCGGGCAAGATCGCCACTATTGATCATCCTTCTGCCCTGAGTTTCGTGCTAACAAGTTAATAACCCAATGGATTAGTATGCCGATCGACTATTGCCTGGGGAAGTAATCAAATCTGGAACGGTCTTGAGGAAAAGATTTGAGAATACCAATCAACAGGGATACCTACCTTCGTCGACTTTATTTTAATGATTTATTTATTCTTTTAGAAGGCATGACAATCATAGTTTTATTATGCTTATTTGAAACTGACTGGAGATGGTGCACTAAAAACAGACAGCCTGTAATTCAAATTAAAGAAAAAAGATAGAACAAATCTGAAGCTAGTTCGAAAGTGACCACGAACTAATCCCCCTTCTGGGTAACATTCCCACCATTGATTAACTGCACTGTGGTTTAGGTTCGAGCTAACAAGTCCCCTGATAGCAAAACAGATTGGTAGAATCCTGGAACCAAATACCTTTTCGAGCAAATCCTTCTTGCTAAACAATTTTTGTTTGTTGTATTGTTTATCTTCCTCTTGATTACTATTCAGAATAAAGCTTGTTTGGTCTTTGATTTAGTAAAGCTGCATCTGCGATACCATCTGTATTTTTCACCACAATCTTCTTCGTTACCAAATATTCTCTGAGGGATTTACCTAATTGCTTTTTCAACTAATTTAGTTATGCAGAACAAATTTTTGCCATAAGCCGTTGCTTAGTGCAGCCTAGAACCCTTTGCTCAGAATAATTCATTCATTTTCCAGAATATTCTTGAGTTTAATCAAATACCCACAAAATAGGGAATTTCTTATAGAGGCATTCAAAGGTAGTGTTTTATCATAAGCCTACTAATGAAGCTGCTCCACCGTCCAAAGCCGAGACCATAAAGGACCAGAAATGCCACTGGAAGAAACTAAAAGGCAGACAGCTCGTTAAAACTTTGAAATTTACGCAAGAAAAGTTCTAAAAAGAAGCCTAATCACAGCAGGGATCGAGGAAACTACTTTGCAAGATTTAAGGCGCTCGGGTGGAACGCAAAATATGCAGAAGACTTATGAAAGCAGACAGGCTTTATATAACATACTTCATACTTTGCATCGTAAAACATTATGTCCCCTGAAGATAACAGGGATCAATTGATTACTTTATGACGTTTTAAATCTGAGGAAGGAACCCTTGAATAGTAGATCCCTCGTGGATACAGGATTTCGAATTTAGGCTGTAGGATATAAGATTTCAGGTGTAGGTGGAATTAGATGGACAAGGTTTCCCTTTACAAGACTGAGGTTATGGCCTATATCTTTTAATTAGAGAAGCACAGGGGATTTCAAGTTCCACTAAGGCCTACCATCTGACTTTTATTCGCGTTGAAAGTCGATTTCATTTCCCTCGCAGAAATTATTGTCCCCAGAGATCTTATCTACTGGAAAATACTCTCCGGTTGAGTAAGATTTGAGTCCACCCTTTAGAGTGTTGGTTGAAACACAAATTATTTATTGCTTAACGAGGAAGAAGTGTGAAAGTCTATAGATAAGAGTAAACTTGGGTATAGGATAAGTAAAGTCATAACTCACTATTCTGAGGAAAGCAGCTTCCCTGTACCACCCAGCAAATTGACTGACACGTAATTTAGATGCTGGGATTTGAGGGACATGATGCAATAAAATTCTTTTACTCTGCCGAGAGATTGAATAAAGCTCCGCAAGTGTCTGGAATTTCGAAAAACGTTGTACCATCGACCCTACGCGAGTAAAAGAGGGTGAAAGGGTCATACGATACCAGAACGGTTTACGAATGTATTAACACACATACACATACACAGATTGGAACATATGCAGAGTTGAGGGTGCCACGCTGTCTGACGAGGCGACAGGCGATCAGGAAACGGAGTGCCATCCCGGTTTCAGCGGATGCTCGTTCCCTCGGGACCGGGTATGTTTCGAGGGCTTCTTTCCTAATCCGCACTCCTTCTGGTTCCAGTGAAACGTCAACTTGAGAACAAGCCGAGGGAAAAAAGTCAAGCCACCGCCACTTAGTATTCAGACCTCGAAGTTAGCGAATATAGTGCGGCCAAGAAAACAGGGATTGCACAAGTGCAAAGAAGTTCAATTGAAGAACCTACTTCGACATAAATAGTGATGGGTGCTTTGAAACTCACTTAAAAGGGTGATAAATGGTTTGGCTGGTCAGTTTAAATGTGAGGTTAATTGAGGGGAAGTCAGGAGTGGAAGGGTGATTGGTGAGAAGCTGGGTAGCTCGAAAATCGTTTTTTGGACCACCCTAGTGTGAACTCACAAACCAGTGTGAGACGGTAAGGCGCCCTCTCGCCTCTCTCTTTCTCCATGATTTGCTCCTCACACTCACACTGAGAACCCTACACGGAGAAAAATGGAGTGTTAAACTTTGAGTGTCAAAAAATTGATGGTCAGTTTGACCTTCCAGAGTGTATCATGTACGATCCATAATTTTTTCTCTTTAGTCAGAGAGACTCTTTTTTGACGTTCAGCTGAACCATCTGCGGAAAATCAGACTCACTTCCAGGGATGATCGAATCCTCAATCTAGGTTTGTCAAGTTGAATATATTTATTTTACTCATTTTAACCATTCCAGAGGGATGGTCAAGTTAACCATTTTCAATTTGGGTATTGCGCACGCAAGTTGAAGGAAGCGCCATTTTTCACTAAGGATGCGCTAGAGGTTGAAACTTCATCGAGTTGGGTTTCTAAAGTTATTGCATTCAAAATTATAAATTTACATGTGATTTTCGAAGTATTTTGTAAAGTGAAGGTTTGCTGCTGTGATTTGAATCCGAAATATTGGTGAATTTTTTATTTTACCTAATGTATAAGACTTTAGACCTCATAAAACTGCCAGTTTTGAGGTAAGGGGTTTGGATAATATTTATAAAGTTATAATATTGTAATTGTATTGGAAATCATGAGAAAATACATTATAAATTACTTGAACAAAAATTTCATCTTTTGACCTTCCACTTCATTTTACAGGAAATATCCACAATAATGTCATCAGTATCATATGATGAGAGATAATCGTTTTGACTATAAAAAATAGTGAACTTGATTCTAAAAGATAGCTATTTTGATTACAGCGATATAGTTGTTTTGCCCATCAGAGATAATCATTTCGAGTATTGGAGCATAAAAGATTTAACAATCCTGGGATGGTCAGGTTTACACTCCAAGATCTTCAACTTTACACTCTAAGATAGTGAAGCTAACCTTCAAATTTTGTCACTCCACGTATGGTACGCTACACCATCTAGCGTGCTGTCCCATAGTTGAACCTAAAATATGGTCAATCTCACACTCTAGATGGTCAGGTTGACCATCCATTTTTCTCCGTGTAATAGTTTAGCGGCATACGCTCTTCGTGCGTGAATTGAGAGTTATCACTTCTGCCTATCGTCCTACAACGGCTCAAGTTTGTATGCACAATTTGTTTCACGTTCATCTACCTTCAGCTGAAATAAACGAAATACCAATAGATATGAAGAAAAAATGAATAGATGCAACCAACTATTAAGATGTTTGTTTCAAAGATCATGGAGATCCACTTTATCAAGCTTGAATGTCCAATCATGCGAAGAACAAATTACTCTCCAAGTTTGACACAAATGACTAAAGTACACCTTGTGGTTTATCGTTGAAGAACGACGAGGTGATTACGAAGCAATATCCACCAGTACAATACAATGAGTTGCTGTTCTCGAATATATTATTAAAATCGCTGCTACCATCTTTTCATTATGCCGATGGATTATCTGCTGCGATGCACGAAAGTCTCGAAGGGCTTGCTCGATGCCATTATCGCGTCTCGCCGACGCTTGTCTACAGTATCTTGATGTGCTTTAGCCATTCTCAAACAGTGCACGAAGGCCTCTTGGCCAGTCGATGTTGCTATCGGATTACTATACCACTATGCCAGTATCTTGCTTATTAATCTCATTTACCCCGATACAAAGGCACGCTACACAAAATGTCACGCCTTGGCAGAAATGTTCTTAAGTTCCGCTATAAAAATTAGGATTTCTAACATTGTTAGGGGAATTAGAGTTGATAAAATCTGCGCGATAGCTATACCACCATTGTATATCCAAGAAATGTTTCTCCAATATTTTCATCTTCAAAAAACCTTGCTGTTCCTTTGGTAGCTCAACGACATCTTCGTAGTTTTTTTCGCATTTTTCGATCTAGTTGTCAAGTGTATGTAGTGTCTTGAGGTATTATTAGCATGACGTCATTTTCTTAGGATTTCCTTAAATTGATGATATAAATTTATTAGATGATGTTGGATTATTCCAACTATTGTATTTATGTATACAGAGCAAAAATATGATCTACATTTCTGAGTTTTGAAGCGATATGTTATAAGTCGTGTCTGTTGTGCGGTTTTCAGAAGTTTGGTTTAAAGCTTCAAGAGCTCGTAATCTCTGTAATATACACAATAACCATGATTAAAATGTGTATGATGTATATTGGCATAAACAATGGAAAAGTTATAAGTCATTGGGTTTATAGACAATTTTCCTCTGAGACTCATTAAATAGTTTTCTTGAGATTAATGTACCTTGCCTCTAGAACTTGCCATCATTTAAAGGAATTCTGAACTTAAATCAATATTCCTAATATGCAACATAATTTTGAAGTAACTAATTGAACCTCTCCGGATCAAATGGGGATACGCGTGGATTCAGCCTGAGAAGTATTGTCCTAAAAGTCAGTTTTAAAAATCGTACGAATTTCAATTTCAACAACTGATTCTTGTGGAGAATTTTAAGGCGCATCTTTTTCCAACTAGAAAGAATGTGTTAGTTTTATAGTTTTTGGATGAATTGGTAAAAAATAGATTTTTTGAAAACAGAAAATTTCAAACTTTTTTCACTTCAACTTATCCTTACTCAGCCAATTTTTCAAATTTTTTGATTCTGCTGACGGTAAATTACGTGCCAAAGTCTTCTTGAACTATTCGAGGAAAAAAAACGTGAACTTTCTCACAAACAAGAAAGATGTTAATTTATTTGTGAGGTTTTATAGAAATCATGAATTTCAACCTCCAAGCGGTTCGTTTATCGAGCAAATTTCAAAAAACGAAAAACTTCTAGTGACAAAGTTGTTGATTAAGGTTCAAAGAAGTTTTCTGAAAAGGTTTCGATCAATCGCATTATTGGTTGAAAAATTATGAATGTTTTAAATTATAAGCGGAAGTCTTGACGCTGCCCTACGGCCCTATGAACGTGCCTACTTGGCAAGAAATCACCCAATTCCCGCTACCTCCCGAAATATCCTATTTAAGATTTTTTTTTGTGAACATTTTCAACTCTTTTTTTGCCCAAGCAAAGAAAAGCACAAAAATTTTTTTTGCACACTGGGACATTTTCTTCTTCGGCAGGAAATAAATAAACCCAATGAATTAACCGTCCGACACTATAAATTCCAATCAGTCAAAAATGACTGATTCGCAGTCATTTTTGACTCATTTAAATAGTGCCGATTCGACGACGGACAAATCAGTCAAAAGTGACTTTTCGAATTAGTCATTTTGGCTCACTGATTCAATTAGTCACTTTGGATGATTCAATCAGTAATTTTGATTTATTCAACCAGTCATTTTGTTTGATTCAACCATCCATCCCGAAGGATTCAATCAGTCATTATGACTGATTCAACTAGTCATCCCGAATGATTCAATCAATATAATCTTATACATTTTATTATTAGGAAAAATTAGAATAATGTAATATTATAATTATGCTCAACCTTTACAACACACATAAAATATCAATAATAAAACTAAAGGAGAGTCCTGTTATATATTATGATCATTATTATTATTATTATTGCAGTCATATATTGATATTTTCAATTGAAAAGATAATACAAATGATTGTCTAAACTAACTGGAGACTAATATTCATTATTTTGTATCATTTGTAAAAGAATTATTCAGGTGATATCTAAAAAAGAATTTCAATGATAATTTTCATAATATAGTGAACAATGCCATATGTATTTTCCTCGTTCTCAGATAAAGTTACCGATTTATCTGTAGCTTGGAAAATGACTGATAAATCAGTCACTTATTTTGACTAAGAATCAGTCATTCTAAGTGACTGGTTGATTCAGTCACTTAAAATGACTGATTCATCACTCATAACGACTCATTTGTCAGTCGAAATGACTGATTCATCAGTCAAAGTATATGCTCGATTAGATCAATCAGTCAATTTTCGCCTGATTCAAATTTAGAGTGTACTTTTTCACCTGCATTCGTTTTGACAGGATCCTTGCACTTTAACATTCCACTGAGAACTAAATTTTGTTCTTTAAAATTCCCGAGATCCCAAAAGTCTTTATGTACTCTTCCTTGTTGAAGATTTGAGAATTTTTGGTAGCATTTTTCTCCACAGCATAATTTAATAGATTTGAAGATCTGTCTAGGATTAAAATATTTTAAACACCGGCTTCCTTAGTTTTAGACTTTGTAATGTATTCTTTTCTCTAAAATAATAACAAATTATGCTATCAACTTCTTCATCAAAATATTAAAATAATAACTTTAGGCTACCTATGAATTTTTAATAAAATGTATGAAGGAAATTAAAAAAGAAATAGTCCTGAAATATTAAATTTGAGGTAAAAGATTTAAAAGAATCCTAAGGTACTTAATTATTTGATTAAATAATTTTTTTAATTAGTGGGGTATTAAGTAAAATGAACCTGTCTCAAAAATATTAATCTTGCTGGTATTCTAAGAAATAATTTATTCACTGCTTCTTTGCTTTATTTATAGTATATTTCAGAAAAAAACTGCATACTGTTATTATTTTTGTTTTGGTATCCGACTTGACCTTCACGTCCGCTGCAACACGTTCGTAGCCAAGGAGGCACGTGCATACGGCAGCGTCAAGACTTCAGCTTGTAATTAAAAGCATTCATAATTTTTCAACCATTTAAGCGATGGATCTGAAAATCTCCAGAAAACTTCTTTGAACCTCATCAAACAACTTTGTCACTGAAAGTTTTTCGTTGCTTGAAATTTGCTCGATAAATGAAGCGCTTGAAGGTTGAAATTCATGATTTTTGCAGAACCTCACACAAAAATTAACAACCTTTTTTGTTTATTAAAATATTCACGTTTCTCTCCCTCAGTTAGTTTCAAAAGACTCGAAAATGTAATTAAGTAGTAATAATATTCCCAAATTCTGAAAATTGTCTGGGTTGGCACGAGTTGAAGTGAAAAATGATTGATTTTTTTTTGTTTTCGAAAAATCTAGTTTTCATCAAATAATTCAAGAACTGTGAAACCTACAAATATTTGCCAAAAGAAAAAAAAGATGTACCTGAAAAATCTCTACAAGTACCAGTCCTTGAAATTAACATTCGGACAATCCCGAAAATTGACTTTCTGGACAATAATTCTCAGGCTGAATCCACGCGTATCCCCTTTTGATCCGGAGAGGTTCGATTATATGATGTATTCACAATCAAATCTACTACGTGTTTATTTATAAACGTTATGGGACATGCTGCAGATAGAGAGTTTAACACTTAGCGCATTGTGCGTGTTTCCCTCTTCCCTTACACTTTATCACTTTCATAATTTATAGGTAGTAGACAACATTATAGGTACTTTGATTTGTGCATTTGAAGTTACTGCCTTGAGTTTATACACCTAAAGCAAAGGCAGTAGTTGTTCACTATACTACCTGTTTTGATTCCAGAGTTGAAGTTGTTATGTCAACTATGACCTTACTTACTAATTTGTACAAGTGATTGAGGAGGCGGAAAACGGTTTCAGCTAACTTTGGGATGTCCATTTACGAGTTTCGTAATCAAGTTTGTGTCTTGTCCCCAATTTCAATTTACTGAAGGATGAAAAGGAAATCGTTACTGATGAGAGACAAAAAAATATCTTAATTCTCAGATACTGTTCCTGATAAAAAAAAATCTGCCCGCTGGGCGGGCACATTCTCAGCCGCGCGCTTCGCGCGCGGCTCGCTTCGCTCGCAAGTTTGAGCGCGCCTAGGGCACGCGTCATCCGAATCTCGCGCTTCGCGCTGGATAATGTATTTACCGTGCTCTACGCGCTCGGTTTGTTTTTCACCTCGCGCTTCGCGCTCGGATTCATACGTGCTTGATTCAGTTTACAATGCATGT
>WSXT02036175.1:0-13525 GCA_011762715.2 Neuroterus valhalla
GAGTGTCAAGAAGATCTCGCCTTTGCCATTATAGACACGTGGCAATGTCTCTTTGAAGATTGACTGTATGAAGAAGATATATGAAATTTTGTATGAATTAACCCATGAATGTTTCATATCTACTGAAATTTGCATTGATGTATATATATTTTATATTACGCTTATTATGTCATGTTAAGGTATCTTATATATAAATATATTCACATTATGCTCATTGATACATATTTAGCGAATGTTCCAATCCTACACTATATATCACTTAAAATTATTGAATAATTATCTTTATTTTGAACGTGACCGTTCAAGTGGGCCAGGATGTTGAGACCCAAATTGAATTTCTCATTTTATGTTCCGTGAAGTAGTTCGAGCCTGCATGACTATCCAGCTTGCAATTCAGCTTCTAAGGATGCTTCCATCTGTCTCCGGGTCAGCTTAGGCTCTTTGAATTTTATGTATTTAGAGTTATTTCCTTTTACACCTTTATTACTCAACGAGAGCTTAACCAAATGAAATAGAGGTCCTAGAGAGCTGTATAGACTAGGTATATATCATTGTACAACTGTTCCGTCTTCATTTGTCCTTCAGCGAAAATCTGTTTATAGTTGTATACATAGTCTTTGGATTTACCTTCCGACCGAACTTTCTCAAAATTCACTCCTACTACCTGACCATCCCCCCTTCCAACGAATTTCCATTTGACCCTTAGCGGAACCCTGACGACTCTTCACTCTACTTGTAGAATTCATACCATAAACACATCTTCTGTACAAACTTTCAATTTTCACTCGCGATCATTCTCATTAATAAATTCTATGTTATTTAGAATTGTGTCTTACTATCGTTTTAAGAGATCCTTCATTACCCTTTAATGTAAGGAAAGTTCGAGAAATCTATAAACGAATAAATAGATGAATATTTCGAACTGCAACGTAAACAGTTCTTGATCAAGCAAAGTATCACACAATGCTTGATCCTGAATTCAGAAATCCTGTGCAGTCATGAAGGAAAGATGCTATTATAGATTGAGCTACGAAGCTCAAAGTGCCTTTACCCGAACACGTGTCATCGTACGAGGAAATGCTGAAACAGGAAATATTAGAAATATGTCGACCATATCACCATCCGAAAAAATATCTGTTAGAACGAATTGCTGAAGAAAATCGGTAAGGTGACGTAAAACTCTTATGGCTACCGGTAGCCCATTGTGAATTTAATCCAATTGAATTGATATGGGCATATGTGAAGAATTATGTGGCGAAACACAACAACATGTTTAAGCTTTAGGATGTGCAAAACTTGTGTCTTCGTGCTATAGAAGAAGCTGACAGATTTTGTCGGAAAAATGTGTCAAGCATGCACAGAAAGAAGAAGATAGACACCGTCTAGAAGAACCACAAATTCAACAAAGTATAGAGAGGATTCTTATTGGAGAAGGTACTGGTGACAGCGATTGGGATTTCAACGATGATAACTCGGATGGAAACAATGAAATAAGGGTGGAGCAAGAGTAGGTAAGTTCATGATCAATTTATCATTTTTATGTACCTACTTATTATTATCATTTATTATAATATAATATATCATATTAATGTATAATAATATATCATAATATAATAATGATATTTAATATAATATTGGTTTGCTCATTTTTCTAACATGCATAGTATTGCTTTGAACTCGAAGCAAACTTTCAGCCAGTACTGGGTAAACTGACGATTTTATGTACCTGGGAAGTCCGACACATGTCACATTGGGTGTCATTCATAAATTACATCATGCAATTCTTCGGTTGGGACGGAGAACCAGACACGTCTATTTTTGCTTGGAGAACCACACACGTCGGAATAAATATTCTTTTGTCCGAATTTCAGTTGGGAGTGCTAGGTAAACTACCATATAATACATATTCGATTTCTCTTAATTTTGTATATGCTGCTCTTTAAATTCATACATCCAGATCATTTATTTGTTAGAAAAAATCGAAAAGTTATAATTGAAAAGTCTTATAAGACGATTATACAAATAAAGACAAAAAAAAATTTATCTCCGAGATAAGCAGAATCCCTGTGAAATATGTCCAGAATGATATCAACCAGAATAATATAATAATAATAATAATAATAATTAATATTATTATATTATTATAAATATATCATTATTATTTTTAATTATTATAATTATATTATCATTGATAATAATAGTATAATAAAATTAATAAGTCAACCAGAAATAATAGCGAGCGCATAGACAAACAGAAATCTGATTAACTAGACCAAATATTTTTTTGACTTACCCATGAATTCATTGAATTTGGCTAAAAATCAATCTATAAGTGAATTTGTTATGTAGGTATGAGGGAACATTCATTTTTTTCCAAATTAAATGTTTTTTTTATTAGGTATAACATTTAAGAGGGTTTGGAATCGAACATTCAAAGGAACCAACTTTGAGACCACTCAAGGAAATTATATCTTCAAGATGTTAAGACTCCCTGCCTTTTTCCGTCCCATCTGCGAACCAGCGAGGGCACCGGCTAGCGGTCTAGCCTGGCCTCGGGAGGTCCTAATGTGGTGTAATAGATACCCTTTTTCTGATACTTTTTCTGGGGTAGCTCGCCTCCTTAATTTTAAGAATAATCGTAAAGGATTTTCTCGCGAAAATATCCATCCAAAATAATTTTTGAAAAGTGTATTTTGCTCAGGTGAAAAAATTGCACATTTTGAGCCATAGAAAAACTTCCTATCTTCATTCCTTCCCACGATGGTATGTTAGTAAAAACCAGCCCAAAAATAATAAATTTTTTCAAATTTCGAAATTCAGAAAATTGCATTGCCTTCATGACACCTTAAGGAGTCTCTGTGAATTTTTTTGGATTTCTGGTGATAGTGAAATGCTCACACAGAGTTGCGAATATTGAAAAACTCTGCTTCTATAAAGATTATTGCTTTTTTTCATTTATGATAAAGATTTAGAGAAAAATTAATTCCACATAAGGCTCTACTTCTCATTGCAATACTATCCACCGTTTCATTTTGGTTGCAAATTGATATTTTCTTCACGGGAAAAATCCTCTTTGATTGAATATACATTTTTTCTTGGCTAAAAAATCTTTTTTTTTTTTAAATAAATTATTTTGATAGAGAATTGAACTATTTGAATGAAATTGATATTTTCTATTAAAAACTCGTACATATTTTCAGAATGTGACATTAATGTGAAGAATTTCCAAAATTTCCCAAGTCAGCAGAATAATTTTAAAAACTAAAAAATTAATAGAAATTCCGCTATTTTCATGAAATTACAAAATTTGTATCATTTTCTTTTTTTCGACAAATATGAATCATACGGAAAGAGGATTCAAATTTTCAACTGTTATTCGGTACTCAAACATAAAAAAATAGTAATAAGAGAGAAAAAGGAAATTATCTTTATTATTTCCATAAGCATGAGATTTACAACTGAAAATGTCATTTTTGTACGAAATAATTTCCAAACTACCCTTAATCTGTATTTTTGTAAAAAAAATGTACCAAGTTTCATGCCTACTTACCAATTTAAGCCTATTTACGTCATAATAATAAATTTTCATCAATTGAAACAAGAGTTTCATGTCTCGCATTGTTCAACTAATTTTATTTAAATAAATGATTACGAAATAATGATGATACATGGATGTAACTATCTAAGCCCCATGAGTCTACGACCTGCGCTTTGTATTGGACCCACTCAAGGATATTATATTTTGAAGATGTTGATGGTACGCCCCTGCCTTTTTCCAGCATGCCTGCGAACCAGCAAACGACCGTCTTTCCCGGCTTCCGAAGGTGACAAAATTGCACATTTTGAGCCATGAATCAACTTTTTTCTTCATTCCTTCCCACGATGATATGTGAGTGAAAAACAGCCTGAACTTAGTGAATTATTCGGAATTTAGAAAATTGCATTGCTTCCAGGACACCTCGCTTGAGGCAGCCGTCAAAGTCGAGGCTCAAAAAAAGTATTCTCAAAACCTTGTTTTTCAGCACATTTTACCCTACAGATATTGTTCAAGATTTTTCAGAATATCAATTCATATATCATTCAATTTCGGAAGACTTTGAGCTTCCACACGTATCTTTCTAGAATACTATGCGATTTTTGGTTAAAGCTGCAGCGATGATCAAGTGAGGGGCGCGTACTTATGTCTCCGACTTTAGTTGCGCGTGGCTCGCACATTTGAGTGGGCCTAAAGCGCGCGCCTGTCGGATATCACGCTTCGCACTTAAGGTGCTTCGTCAAGGATGGGCTTTTGCCAAAACCATAATTCTCTTACACTGATGGATTGTTTGTTTTAATATTATTCACACCTAATCTTGAGACCCTAATGGAGGCTCGTATAGACTTATTTTTTTCCGAATATGGGTTGTTTGTTCTTGTTTAAATTTATAATTAAGTAATTATTGCGCCTGAAAATCGGCACCGCCTTGTATGCTGAATAGCAGACATTGGCATGCAATGCCATGGTGGCCTCGAGTATCCTCGACAAATGCAACGGGTAACGTGTTTATCGACCCTGAACCGTTGGTAATGAAAATTTCGTAACTGGGTGTATTACTATGATTCGTATTTATTGGAAATTTTAAGATGTATTTTCGGCGCTAGCACTGCGATGGGTGAAAAAATGCGCGCCAGCGCTCCCAGGTCTGGTGATTTATCTCCAGATCTGAATAGACTTTCAAACGTTTGGGATTTATCAATTTCTGGAAAACTTCAAGATAATTCTTTTGAAAATGATATGACTTCCTTCTTGATTGATTCTTTTTTTTCTATTCGGGAAGCAAATTAATGTTCTTCGTTTCTAATTTAATGAATAAAACATAGGAATGGGGTAATTTGCCACGAAATTATGTGTATACATATTTCTGAATAAAATTGATGTACCACAATTGATATCAGTATAAAACTTCCGGAATTTAGAATAAAAATCCGTTTATTCAAACTATCAGGAGATGAATCGTCTAAGAAAAATAATATAATAATAATAATTGACACCTCCACCAAAAAGATTAATTTCTAACCAAACTTTTGACTTTCAAAAAACTGCTTTTGAAAGTAGAATAGACGATTCTTTCGCTAAAGAGTTGCATCTTCAACCAGATAAGATTGTCCAGCTAAAAAATAAAATAAATCGGAACCATATTGTTATGAATTTCCAAGCCAAGAAGGCATATTTTATAGAAAACATGTCTATTTTCGCCAAAAATAGTAGAATATACATACGAAATATCGACCGACGGCAGTAGCTGCGTGGTAACTCCCGACTTGGGCGGGATTTCGAATGTCAAGCATGAACGGGCGCGGTTAGCGCTCGGGTGGGTGACTGTTCGGGATTCTCGCTTAGTCGTGTTTTCACCATCTTTAATTACTGTGGAGCGGGAGATTTGACGCCGAGGATCGGTGTAGGCATTCGATTCTATCGAATGCCTACATCTAAACTCGCCTGTCGATAATCAACTGCGCTCAGGAAAGTTGGTTTTCTGCAGTTTTCCTCTCCTCTGACCAAATGTTCAGGCGAATGCGAGCGTTTTTAATTCAAAATCCGGCTGCAGACGGTAGGGGTTTCAGAAATTTAAAAAAATCCCACAGGATTGAGTACGTCAGGCATTGCTTGGAGGCTAATTATGAGAGTTGGGGTTATTGGGGATTGCGGGAAGGGATTTGAGTTGAAGGGTTAAATGTCTGACGATCTCCTGTGGGAGGGGGGAATGTAGATATGTAAAAACCCGAAAAGGGTATACATGGAGTGATAAATCTAATCTAACATACGAAATATCAACTAGTCCATTAATGATTGGAAATTTATCGAAATTTTTTATTCAATAATTTGGTTAAAAATACTTGTTTTTGTAAGAAATTCTTCTGTTCTAAATTAATCTTGCCAATCATAAATGTGATTATTGGGGCGCAAGTTAAATTTTGTTCCTGTTGCAAATTCAACAATTCCGTATTATGTGATGAATTCATGTTTTTTTGTCGAACATTTTTGGTAGAAAGTTGAACTCTTTGGTTGAAAATTCTATTATTTTTGTCGAAAACATTTTTTTGTTTGAAATAACGACAATTATATTTTTCTTAGACGATTCATCTCTCTATAGTTTGATTAAACGGATTTTTATTCTAAATTTCGGATGTTGCATCGGATGAAATAACAACTTTAATATTTTTCGTGAAAACTATAACTGTTTAATACAAAATTAGCTAAAAATCCAAAGGTCTTTCAAAAAATTACCTTCTTTGACTCCAAAGTTCAACGATTCGGTTGAAAACGCAACTGTCTTTCTCATATTCGTCTATTCAGTTGAAAATTGAACTGTTTGCTTCTTAATTAATGAAAATTTCTGTGATGAATAATTATTCTTTTTTGGTCGAACTTTCAAATATTGCACTGTGAATGAAATATATCTTACTTTCTATTTGACGGATTTTTTTACTGATTTCAATTGTGGTACAAATTGTACTTTCAATTTTTTAATAGAATTTTTGATGGTTACAACAAAAACCACAAGTCATTACGGAAAAAAACTTACTAGGCATCTTGTAAATCTCTTGAGAAGCTACAATTCTTCGTTCGGACATTTAACGTATTTTGCGTCCTTAGGCTAAAAATTGTATTTTCCATTTTTACTAGAATTTTCTATGGTTAGAACCAAAACCACCGCTCTAAATAAAAAATGTTTATAAGACGATTTGTATGTCTTTTGGAAAGCTACAATTCTTTGAACAGACATTTCTACGCATTTTGCGTCCTTGAGACACAAAATTGTACTTTTTTCACACAAATTTTCGGTGTTTAAAACCAAAACCTCGAGTTATAAAAAGTGTTTTGAGTGCCATTTTTAGATCTTTTAATTTGCAACCATTTTTTCCTCTATCGTTTATATGTTTTTTACGTCATTAGGCATAAAATTTGAATCTTTAATCATTTTGTAGCATTTTCGATAAATGAAATTATAACCGTTGGTCAATTAAGACTAGTGAACGAACTTATAATTTTCTCCGAGAACCCAAACAAGTGTTCCAAAGCCCGATTTGACCCCTTAACTTTTTAGGATCAAATATCATACAGCTTTAAACCTATTTGATTTCCATCTTAATAACAATTTATTCTGGAAAATAATTAAATCTGGCCAATTTTAAATGAATATTTTTAGTGATATTCATTTTGTTTATTAAACAAATCATTTACATTGATTATTATAAATAAGGGATTGCGCGGTAGTAGAAACTAGGGAAACGGAATTTATGAATCTCGCTAATCATATTGCATTTCCTGGTTGAGGAACGGGTAGCAAGCCTATAGGGTGAAGTGAGGCATACAATATCTTTGCATTCTAGGACTTGCTAGTGCATTCTTTAAAAAAAGTGGGTATGGCACTTTATCCGACCAATCCCGCATAGCCCTGTGTTACGGTAAATGTTTCTGAATGAAGTAAACGAAAATATTAGTTCATTTGCTCTGTTTTCAGTCCATTAGAAGAAAAGTTTTATTCTTGCAGATTTTCTATTAACATATCTTGGACATGAACTAAATGAAAAATTGGCAACCTTAAAACAGAAATGAATTTTATTCTGAATATTTCAGAGCAAAAAAAAAAAAGTAAATCCATTAGGAATTCCGACCTGCCGCTTAATGTGTCCGCAGAAATCCTTCACCACTGTGTACTGGTACAGCCCTTTCCAGAGAAGAGAAATCCCAGTAATTTTCCACCTCCACTCCCCATCCTACTTCGCGAGAGAGACTACTACTTTCTCTCAAGTGAAAACAGAGAAGCGGTGGTGGAAACGTGACATGTGGCTTTTGAGCCAATTTTCCCTCTCTTGGCAGGCCTAGGCTAGTGTGATAAGAACTTTGAAACTGTGAACACCCTAGTACTCACAGTACTTTGGCCAGAATAGTAGGCAAAAAAGAGAGTTAGACCTAGAGGTATAAGTACTGTCGGTCGACTCTCATGCGCAAAACATCTTGGTTTTCTCAATGGTTCAGATATTTTCTCGATTTTTGTTCCTGTTTAATTTTTATTGTTTTTTTGACCATGGAATTACATTTGATTGACCAGTCCAAACCATAATAATTACTTGGAATAAGGTAATTGGATATCGGTTTTGGTTTACACTAGTACATCAAAAACTGTCACTCCATCCTAAAAAGACTATATTACTACCGTATTCAACAACATAACAGCGAAGCTCATTTTAATTTCAATTGACGTGAAAAGAGGGTTGGATAAACATCGAAACATTGTTTATTTTTCGATAATATTTTTTTCTTAATATTGAAAAAGATACATGCAAAGGAAGGCGAGACATAACGAAAAAGATCAAGGGAATTTGTGAGTTTCTCCTTTCTTCACAGTTGCTTTTTAAAGAATCAAATAGAAACAAAATCTTTTTTATATACTCTAGACACAAATTTTGTAAGTATGAGTAACCTTCTGGCCTAGTAAGAACTTAGTAACTTGGGAATCTACGGCGCTGGTTTCAGTATATTGGGGGACTACTGCACATGATTTGCGGGACGCTAATCTCTTAATTCTGTCAACTGAATGGAGGATAGACCGAAGCGCGCATCTACCCAATCGGTGACTGAAGCGCTCGAGAAATGCATTGAAATGATTGAAATTTACAGAATGCTATTTAGTATTTTCCAAGAAAGATATCATGATATAGAAAAACTGCTAAAATTAAAAAAGCCCAAAAGTTAGAGAAAGGAACATGGAAGGACAAAAGGTCGATAAAACTCACCATGATCCTGACTCATCGAAACAACCGCAGGACTAGTATTTGCACTATTTGCTGCCGCGATATTGGTGTTGGTCCCTTCATCTGCGGTTCTCTTGAAAAAATTATGCTGCAGTGCATAGTAAGGCGTGACTCTCGTTTTCGGATCGAAATCCAGCATCCTTAGAATCAGATCCTTGAACTTGAGGTAATCGGATATCGAATGTCCAGGTTCCCCTAATCTTCTTCCTCCAGGACCTCCGCTCTCAACGCCTAGGATTTCGTGTAAACGCCGCGTACCAGGCTGCTTGTATTTCTTTCCATCCTTGGACTTTCTCAGAATATACGAGCCGTCCGTCGGAACTTTGTCAAAGTATTTCCGCGCCTTGTGCGCTTGGTCCAGAATGTGCTTTGGTGGCATACCCAATACTTCTACAATTTTATTCATTTGATCCACCTGTCAAGAATATGGAATATATATATATATATATATATATATATATAATTTTAAAAAAATGGTTGAACAACCACCGCAGGATCCCCCTTGGAGCGACTTTTATCCAAGGAAATGAAACTCGCTCCAATAGAACCGCTGTAAATAACCCCTATGGCCACAAATCACCACCGTAATATGGCTGAACATAGGATACGATGAAATTACGATGGAAGTTCGGCGGAGTCGTAGTGTGTTTTCAGGACACGAAGGGACCCAAGAATGACGACTATCTGCATTTATCTCTTAAGTGCTTCGGCATGTTTCTGGCATGCGAGTTTGTCAAGGAAATTACAAACCAGTGATGGCCTCGTACCTCCGAGAGCACTGATCACGAGCACGTTCATTTAAACTGTCACACAGTCGTTACACGTCCCTTATCAGATCACGATACCTCTCCTCCTTCTCCTCGACTCAACTTGACAACAAGGACTATTGTTCCTGTTGGCAAATATGTTTTCCCGCATGTGTGAGACACCCACATAGTATGTGATTCAGATGTTCAGAATATGCATGACACGCTCTGCACCTAAAGCTGAGAATTTCTTGACTTAGAATGCTGTTTTTAATGCTCCTTGCTAGAATACCCGTTTATAAGCCTAATTTGAAACTGTATGATTTGAAGCAAGCAAACAGCTCCGCTTTCAATCCTCTCATCATTGCTGAAAATTTTCAGTAGAAAATCCCTTGCATCTGCTACAATGTGAGCTGTATTTAGCATTTTTTCGGTTATGCAGACACCTGAGATTCCAAGTACGCGTCCACCTTTATAGCATGGTATATACAGGCACGGAACGTACTAGATGAAAAGCAAGCTCTTCTGAATATGCATGATCTTACACGTGGCTATGTCTTCGGCTGTAAGCTCGTGCGACAAGCATATTGATCGCAGATATCTGGTTCAATATCAGAAGAATTGGAAGATGTAATCTATTAAAGAAAACAGTTGTATCTGCTTTGCAGAACTTTCTTCATTGAGGTTATATCTTGCACGCAGCACTTAGGAATGCCTAGGTATAGTCAGTTTCTCCAGCGCAAAGTCTTCTAATAATAGCAGTCCTGTCCACGAGCTCAGCGTCCTCACGAACGGTGGCAAGTACAGATGATAACTTTATAAGAGGTTGAATCAGAGGCTTTCTGACAATCAAATCAGACTCCATCGACATGTTGCTATCATGAACTGTAGCGTCTTTGCGGAGGGTTTCATGGATTAGTAAGTTTTTCCAACAGTCTGCTACTCCTCCTTTTGATCCTCGCTTTAATTCCTTGCATCAATGAAATAGTCCTTCTTTAGTAGGAGTTAAGTGCGTCCTCACATCAGCCACAGCAGCATGGACATCTCCAACTTTGAAGACCATCTAAAGATGGTGGTGTGGGAGGAGACTTGTAGCAGCAGATGTTTTTAACAAGATCTGGCCCAGCAACGGAATAGTTATCGTGCTCTTCGGGGCTTTCTTCACCTTTCTGGCAGTGATTGGTGGGCACTCCTCGTCAGAGGTTATCAGGCTGTCACACAGCTCGTTGGAACGCATGATGTTTTTAGTGTCTTCATTCAATAGGTGTTACAATTGGTTAATCTCGCTCCAAAAAGTCTGGAACTCCTTGAACTCATGCGGATTCCTTACAGGAATAGGGGGATCGCTGAAGATCTGCGATGGGTCAGCAAGAAACTCTTGGGTTTTCCTTTATCAGATAACACTTGTATTTGTCAAAAATGTAGACGGCCTGACTCACCTATGATTTGCTGGATTGCTAAGATGCCAGTATTATCAATAGTAGCAGAGTTTATATGGCGCGTATGCATTCTCCACGCTGCCACAAGTACCTGGAGCTTTCGCACGTTCCACATCAAGTGACACATCGAGACCAACCACGGGAATCAGGTATCACTCAAGACATGGACAGCGATTGTAGAAGAAGAGGAAGAAACATCAACAACCATGTTCCTCCTACGCCTCAAGATTTAGCTAAAATGTTGGGCACCCTTGAAGAGGAGAGGAGGAATCGACCTCTTCACATCACTTGTTTATTTCATCATGCAGCAAGAGCTAAGGACCCACCATCGCACATTGACAAGTCAAAGCTGCTGACGATCAAGCAGCACATAGGTGACAAAATACGAGTGTTATCTGATACAGGGCGGAGAATTCAGGAGAGGAAATGATGAGTCAGGGAGGATCAACATTATCTAACTGAAATCACTCCTATCTAAAGATCGCCCAGTTAGAGGAGATTTATGGAGTTCGATGCCCATTGAATGAAGACGCAGAAAATGTAAGGAAATTTTTACAGGAATGTGAAAGACCAGTCCTTGTAGAATGATCTAATGCCTGCTTTCTTTCGGTGGTCGAAGCTTCATTGGTTCAGATCCTCCCTTACTGTAGGTTTCCTCAAAAGAGGCTATTAACCTCCCAAGTAAGAGGCTCCATGTTGAGAGGAGTATGTTTTGGTGGTCGCTAGCCTGTTTCGAGTAATGAACACACGCACATAAACTTGCATAAGACGCCAAGGCAGTAAGGCGAATTTGTGCATCTAACTGACGGCCTCGGAAGGATCGCTCGGTCGGCTCTAGCCTGGCTAGGAATACTGATGGATGGCACATTACTTAAGGCTCACTTAGCGAAGCGGGCCACTTCTTCTGCTCTGACATGTAGTATGTCACTAGCCTGGGTAGGGAGGCTGCCGGGTGTCACAGGGGTCAAGGCTCACTTTGCTGTGCAAAGAGGCCATCATCTTCCACTGGGCCAAGCAGTAGCCTGCCACCTGAGAGATACGTATGCAGAACGTTGGAAACAACGAATGCACTAATACCTGACTCGGTAAACGTGCCCGGTTTCAGGGTACTGCCTTGAGATAAACACAGGTGCGACACAATGGGCTTTCTAGTCTGAGGGGCAGGGTGGGGATGGTTTCATTTTCACCTTAGCATACCGTAGCCGCATTTTGCGTCAAAAAGTTCTAAGCGAAGGGTGCAGAGCGTATCATGTTCACTCTAAAAACATTCGACACACACCATCAGGATTTCCTACTCACGCGGGATCGACCTGTATCTACAGACAACTGTCCCAGAATAACGCTCGAGGCCTGACATCGTACTCCTTGAATTTGAAAAACAAACTACGTTTGTGATCAAATTCTCGGATCTGGCCCCGGTTCCAAGCCAAGCAGAATGAAAAAGCAGAGAGTTATTTACACCTTAGAAGAGAGAGCTGCGACGACCATATCCAGAATATTCGGTTACAATAATTATCCCCGTCACCCGTGCTCTCAGAGGTGCGAAACAATAACTGGTTTGTGACCCATTCGCGATTCCCGCGTGCCATAGGCTAGCTGAAACACTTGCGAAATAAAGGCAGAGAGACACTATTCTTGCGTTGCTCCGTGTCCTGAAGACATACAAGGGGCTTTCCGGCCCTTCATTGTGAATTGATCCGATCTTCGGACAGCCATTGGCGATGGAAGCGGACACATACTATCGGAGGAGTGCTTCTCCTTTATCAGGAGGCCTGTCTTACATCATGGACTGTATAGACATTTATAGAAGCATGCAAAATCAGCGAAAAAGCTCTAAAATATCAGTAACAAAAAAAGTTCGATAAAGAATTGGAAAAAAGATTGGTTGTTTAAGACAAAGTTTTGAATAAAAATTATAAATTCAGAAGACTATACTGGTTTTACATTGGTAAAAGGCCAAATTCAAGTTTTACTTATGTGAATCAAATAAAGTGAAACTCAATAAAGCGTTACGTAACGCTTTGATGGTCCAAACTTACCTCATTGGCACCACTGAAAAGCGGTTCCCCTGTATGCATTTCTACTAAAATACATCCTAGACTCCACATGTCTATAGCAAGATCATACGGGATTCCTAGCAACACTTCAGGTGATCGATAAAACCTCGATTGTATGTACTGGTATATCTATAAAGAAAATAAAAATTGAATTATTTCCATATTAAAATTATTCAATTCAGAGACATTCTAACACGAGAGTGACAACTAGGACGGCCAAATCAGTTGACATTATGCCTCGGATACTGTAACAAGGAGACCTTCAGGTATGCTGTTTTTGGTTTGGATCAATTCTCTCCTCAATAAAAGGTACCTACAAGGGGTTTTCCGAGAGAAATCAAGAAGGCGCAATTTGGGGTCATTTTCGAGAAAGACTTATTTGAAAAATGGCGAGGGGATGGTCATAGAGCTAGTACAAATGTATTCCCAAGCACCTAGTAAAGCGTTTGGCTCAAAGTCGCAAGGTTGCGCGTTCGATTCTCAT
>WSXT02036186.1:0-13524 GCA_011762715.2 Neuroterus valhalla
AGGAATCGCATTCCAATACTCCTATCCTTTCCTTGGTATGTCTGAGTCTCGCTACTATACAGCTTAGTGGGCACAAGCACAGAATGATTTAATTTAATTTTAGCCCTATTTGACACTATTTGATACTATTGTCTTCTCAACGCATCCTCGAAATATTTTCTCATTTCCTTGATAATCATTTAGGAATTTTTCAACTTTGTTTGCTTTAATTCTTTCTCCGTTTTCTTCTGCTAGTTAGTTCCCTGTCATGCTTCTGTCCCTATGATCATTTTATAGTCTGGTCCTTTCTTCATAGTTTACAATTTCAATATCTATCATACTTGAGTACGCTTTTTTTCTGTTGATGGGTACACGGATCCCATTATTACAGCGAACATCACTTTTCTTCCTTCCTGCAGTCGCAGTACCACAGGATCCATACGAACTCTCAGCAATGCTGTCCTGACCTCCAAAGTTAATTTTTGAAACTAGTTGTGAGTGATCTGATCAAAATTAGGAGCTTTTGATAACCCTCGTATTTCTTACTAGTCCTTTTAGTCTCTCATTCGCCACTATAAATTCAATCAAACCGTGACTTCCGCCTCTACACCAAGGATACATGCGTATCATTTGATGCCAAAACCAGGTGTATGTTATAAACAAGCCTTTTTCTTGGCATGAACTTATCAATAATTGTCCCTCACAACTATTCATTTTCGGATCTCTAAAATGATCAAGTACCTTACCTGTACCTTCTTGTTGAACTTAACCTAGATATTCATGTATTAGCGCAGGATGATCCTTTCTTTAGCATCACAAATATTCTTACTGTGCTTATTGACTGGAGCGTAGTGATCTATAATAAATAGTCTTTCCATTGCTAATTTCATTCTGACATATAGTATTCGCGTTATTCTTACTTTTTGACATGTTGTTTTCCCTCTCGTTCAGAATCAGACAACTCCTAGGCTATCATGCGATTTATCATCTATTCCTGACAAAAATTTGAGCACGTTCTCCATGCTTCTATTCTTGCATTACTTTCTCTTCGTTTCAGGGGTACCTCAGGCATCTAGCATCCTAACACGCATTGTAATCCATGATTTCTTTTTTTCGAAATCATCAAAACGTCAAGTATTCTATGTACCGAACCTACATACATCATCAACAAATCTTCCAGAACTGCCAGTTCGTCGTGGGAGCTGAGGCACGAGCTTTGAACCCACTTCGTCTAAATGTGGGTTCAATTTCCGCCTCGCATTCTGGAAGAGCTCCAATAGTTCACGAAGAGTCATGAGTCTTCCATAAGGTTTCAAGAGCTCCAAAAAATTTTCGGAACTTTCCAGATATTTCCTAAACCCTCAAAGTAATTTACGAAAATTCCCACAAATCTTTACAACTCTTCAAAAATTTCAAACATTCTATAGGTTTTCATAAAATTCCATAACTTCCATAAATGATGAGTTTCTTATAAGAAGTTAAGCCTTATCAATCAGGAATAGGATCCGTAATAAGTAGTTGCTCTATTTGATATGGTGTTCATTTGTACTACTATTTTTCCGAATGTACATCCCCGAAGGCTCATTTTTCTGAAAAAAATGGAGTTGCTTGGGACTTTCTATGGAAGTTTATACCTAGGCACGTAATTACTGGTGTTATCGGTACTGAGTATATCAGCACAGGTAGGTAGGTGAAGCAGGTAGATTACGTAGGTAAAAGAGCAGAAGTTCTTCGTGTTAAGGAGGCGTGAGCGTGTTTATCTCCAGAATGAGAAATAAGTAGAGAGAAGACGGGAGAATTGCGGAAGGAGCTGGAAAAATCTGCAAGTTTCCAGAAGCTGATTACGCATAGTTTAATGACATTAATCACTTGCTAAGAAGATCCCATAATCATTAATTTCAATGAAAACCAGTAGATGCACTTAGAATTGTCAAAACTATCCTCGTCGAATGATAAACTCAGTTTTTGTTTGATTAGGAATTATTTTGAAAGGGGTGTTCAGAGCTGATTTCCAGGATATAGGATAAGCCAACTCCAAAAAAGAGGAAACAAACAAGACATGGGGCTTAAAAGAAAGAGGGGATCACCTCAAGATTCTTCCCATTCATTTATCTCTAATTTGCACACAGAATATTTTCATGTGTCCCTGTCCCAATTTTTTCGATATTCATTCCTGACTTCTGATTTTCTTCCTTATTTCGTAAATTTTGTAATTCGTTGTTTGAATCTCTTAAAAGTTCGAATCATTCTTGTGATCTCAAATGAGGAGAAAGAACAAAACGTAGAAAGGAACTGTGGGGCGAATGGGGCTTAAGAGGAGATACTGGTAATGAGGAGCTAATTGATTGTATTACTAATGACTTTCACACGCACTGTAAGTTCCGCATATAGCGAAATGTACGTTTAGCTACGGGTTGTGTCGTGCATCCTCTCATCGTGGATTTCCGATACTTTTTAGTCGATCGTTACAGGCCATCTATACAGATGTAGGAATTTGGACAAGAATTTAGAAAGGCTTCATATAGTTTCCTCTATTTATGATGGGGCAGCGATCGAGAAATATCTGATCTGCATGTTATCTGCCTGTCATGAATTCACATCGAACTTCCCATATTCTCTCTTACGTTATTCGCATGATTTTATCAACACGTATTTTGGTAAATATTTTGCCTACAGTACTTCGTATACTAGTCGCTCTTCCATTAATACAATCGCCTTTATCACGCTTTCCTCGTAGAGTGGGAAGATACACGTCTTTTTACAATCATCAGGAACTTCGCCGTTCACAGCACATGGTTTTATAAATTCATAAAACCACACAAACAAATATCTACCCCTGCTCTTAACCATTCCTAAGGTGACAACATCGACACCAGCAGCCTTATCATCCTTCATTTCTCCAATTGCGTAAATAATGTCGTCGATATCGATTCTTTCTTAGCTACCTACATCAGAACCTTATAACGCATCGTTGTCTGTGTCACGGTTGATATGCTCCATGGATTGATCTCAATACAATTTGCTGAAGTATTCACCCATACACTCCCTAACTTTGTCCCAATCCCGTACCATTTCATCATCCGAATTTCCCATTTTGACTTCCTCAGTGCAATATTTCCTTCCCTTGCCTTTTCAACTCATTCTCAAAATAGTTTCTTATTCCATGCACCTTCTACATATTTGTTATCTCATTCCGTTCTCCAATTTTTTTCATGATACTCTTTGTACATATCTAGCTTTTCAGGATTTCCGAAACTTTGAGGTGGTGATCAGTTCCGTGTTCAGAACCTCTCGTAACCCTTGTATCTTTTACTAGCCCTCTCATCCTCTTGTGTGCTACAATGAAGTCGACATAATACAGTTTCCGCCTCTGCACCAAGTATGTATATGTATCATTTTATGCCTGAATCAAGTAGGCCTAACTCCAGCCTGTTTCAATTGAAAAACAGAGATCCTTCTAGACCGTCAGAGATTTTCCAGTCACAAAGAACGGAAAACCTTAACAGTGCCTTGAAAGGTCCTGACTTGAGCTTACTCGTCTAGTTTCTCTGTCGAGTATTTGACTACTGTCTTGACAAGTTAGCCTGTGGTCTTGAAGGCCTGCGCATCAGCCTTAGATCTACTCTGTCTGTTCAGAGGGTTCAATGCCCTCCCTGATTGCACCCTGAAAGGTTCTTAGACCGGGGACCAGACATGTTGATTTCGCTTAAGTGTTTACTGCCTTGTTACCTGCAATTTCCATATAAGATGGGATCCAAATAGGGATAATTCTCTTCACTAGATTTCACAACGCCCAGTAAGTTTCTTTTTATTGATCATTACGTGTAAAGATAGCTTTTCCAAATCTAGTGATTGATGCTGGTCCTCCGGTATAAACAAGAATATTATTTGTGTATCTGCTCAACATCTCAGTAAATGCATGTGTATTCAGTCGGATACGTTTGATATTTTTGTCCGAAAAGATGATTTCTCATATGCGGGATTATATGATGTAGAGGCCAATAGTATAGAAGCTATTGTTGGAGAATAAGTCAAGCTTAGCTGCTTCCTCCTGGTAGGTAGTAACTGTTCTTAAGTTTCTGCGAGAATGCTACTTGTTCGGCAGAAAAAATGCTCCCAAAGCAATTCTGAGAATGATATTATATATGGAAGAGATTGTTTTATTAGTACTAGGTTTGGCTGAGTCGAAATTAGGGATCCGTAAGCCAATTCAGATCAAACGATAGGTTTGTAGGTATTAGCTAGTATCTTTTGGCCCGCTCATCAATTTCTTTTGGAAAAGGTTCCGAACATCCGATTCATTTCTGAAGAATGATATACATACAGTAAGAACAAACTGTGGAAGAATCACTCGTTTCAGGGTACCATTTACCCGCAAGAGAAATAAGCCTTGGTAGTGCACATGTTACCAAGTCAAGCAGGGTGTGATTTGCTGACCACATGGGGTAGAAAGTTTTATTTTGAAAATTTTGTCGAGCATACGCCATAGACAGTAAATATTGTAAGGCGCGTTATTTTTACCTTGTAATATTAGGCCACAACTCTTTACATGTAGGAAGCGTTGATGCTTCTTGGAGCGTCTTCAACTCAGACGCATTTGTGATGCCATCCGCTATCCAGGATATAATACAGGTCAGTGTCTTAGGGCCCTCTTTCAGGTGGAAATATTGAAGCCGCCATCTTGGTCGCAAAACCCATAAGAGAAAGAATGGCACACTCGCGCTCACCTCTTATCCTTTCTTGTCGCATAGGTTGTGAAACCAAAATGTCTGCTTGCATGTTCCCACCCAATACACGGCCCTTGTTTTACATAGTTGGGTTAACGCGCCATCTTTACTTCAAGGACCATGGCGTGATTTAGAAATAGCACCTGTCAAAAATATCTCACATAGTTGGCTTATCGTACCGAAAGTGGCAATGTAAAGTAAACATTGTTCAGATTCTACTTGCAACAAAATTTGCTCCCAAGTTTTTACCATGCATGTGGTATATGTTTTGGAATACATAAAGATATCCTTAAAAATCAAATCTTTTAATTCGTTGAGACAATTATAAATCAGTTCCTGTGTTGTTTGTAGATCTTTACACTGCACAATATTGGCACATCTTCAGCAGAGATACTCTAGATAGGTCGCGGAATACATCATTGAGTGTGATTGGAAGTAGTGCAAATTCAGAACAGTTCCTTAGGGGAGTTTTTTCTTTCGATTCAGGTTGTTTTGAGAGTTACCCATTGACACTGACTTGTATGAAACTTTTATAAAGCATATTTTCGATCAAGTCAATCATTAAACCATCTACACCATCTCCAATCAAGATTTGTACTATGCGATATTTCTAGAACATTTCAGAGCATTTCATAATGTCGAAGAAAACAGCTAAGAGATGTTGGTGACTGGTTCTGACCAAGCTGCTCCACTCTAGTAGCTTCTGCTGGTTTTTTAGTTCCTGCGAGAATGCTACTTGTTTGGCCGAAAAAATTTGTTCTCGAATCAATTTTCAGATCTATATCATGTATGAGCGAAATCGTTTCCGAAGCAATTGGATTGACGAAATTAGAGATAAAGGATCCATAATCTTAGCGTAGTTTTTATGATGTTAAGACTGCGTTTGCAATGATCTTTAGGTATCTGAAGTGTGGAACCAATATTAGTCGGTAATAAAAATGGACCCGAGCATCTTAATTGTTGCAGCAACTTCCAACCCGTAGTTACCTGGAAATAATCCTTTATTTTCATAATCTGATTCATCTTCAAAGGATAAGCTGCAAATGGTTTTCGTTTTAGGAAATATAAAGCCAAGCCATGTCAGCTTAATCTTTTAATTTGTCGGACACTTTGAATGAGCACTCTTCATTCTTTATAGATCTATTTTACTACAGAAGATTGCCACATGGTCAGCAAGAATATTTCTTTCGGCAGGTCGTGGAATGCAGATGGTGATATCGCAAAATCTGAATAAGAATAGTGCGACATTCAATACAGAATCTTGGGGAACTCCATCTTTGGTTTCTGTGCCTTTCGGGAGGATACCATTCACTCTGAGTTGTCTCGAAACAAATGCATCGTCATTTCGTCTGTTCTGTTTCGAATTAGGCAAATATAGATTTGCAACAATAATAATGAATTGGCTTAAGGACTGGATACATTTTTTGATAAAAGGATGATGTCCGCTGCAAAAATATAATTGTCAAAACAAACAGAAATCCTGTTGACCTCAATTTTAGGAGAATATTGCATTTGTTCCAGAACGCATTTTTTCGCAGCAAGAAGACATCTCGTCATGTTTAAATAATATGGTAGATCTTCTAGAGGTTTTCTTAGTTTACCATGAAATTTTTTCATTTTCTTCAGCAGAAATTTTCCGCAATTGAGATCTTCATGTAAAAAGAGATTTGAAGTTTGCGTAACATGATCGAGTGTTATTTTCGAATTCATGAAGAAGAGGAAGAAAAAGGATATCTTTCCACCTTAAGAATAATCGACCTCAGGATCAACTAATAAAGCATCATTGTTTTTGTTATTATAAGACCATAATCTAGTATGCGTTATTGCATAAGAGTTTATTTATATCGTTGTTATTTTGTATGGTATATACTTTACAGGATACGAACGTTGTGAGATCGCTATTGTTGACCAAACAATGGTATTAGTAGTAGCGATAGAAACAGGTAGGCATACGTGGGAAAGTCGTACGTATAACGAGAGCGAACAAATATTATATTCCGTAATATTAAACTAAAGGCGATCGTATATAACGCAGAAATCTTAGACATTGTTTTCTGCGTTTCATTTCCATATGCAAATATTGAATACATGTGGATATACTGTATAAATTATATCTTTTGCATGTATAATGAATATCATCTAACATTCCCTTGAGTAAAGTTCTTGTCACAAATTTGTCGGACTAGACACCTGATTACAAATTGCTACCTTGTCGAATGAAATATATAAGCCTGATGATCGTAATGTTGACTATTAACGGAGTAACATTTTTTGAGCGAAACCAATGTATTCTGGAAACGGTTTTCTTGGTCAGAATGACGATTAAATATGTCATGAATTGAAAACTGTTGAGCGTTTTTACTCAAGAAACTGATTCTTTATCACTTTATCCAACAACTTTGATTGATAAAGCATGTATTTAGTTACTAATAAAGCTGTATCTCTTTCAGGTGAGTTCCATTCAATAGACTTCATGCACTTTCTGTAAGTTTTTCGAACCTCTTTATAAAATTTTTAAATAAGTATTGTAGAGGATCTGTTTTTGAATAAGAATCGATCCATTTTGTTTTCGATTTCTCTCTTCCACTCGAAAGGTTTTCGTTGTAAAATAACTATCTTATTGTAAATTCAACTTTCTTGAAGAAAAAAAATTCGTTTCTTTTCCTCGTGAATTAGGCTAACCATATACCTCTAATTTATGATGAATGAAACTCATCAAATCGATTCGAAGTCTCTGAGAGTATAATTTTATGCCATGGAGGCTTTGTCGATAATTTATGCTTTTCAACTAAAGTTCAGCATCTTCTTCTTTTTGCAACATTTACGATCGTCAATCGCTATAATTCTCTAAAGGATAAGATATGGTCATCTCGATTTTTATTTCCCTCAATAATGGTTTGAAACCGGTGGATTAACATGTTATATGAAGGTAGCTGAGGGGAAAAACGGAAGCAAAATGATGCTCGATAATAGCGAGATTATCGCATGGATTATAGAAAAGCTCTCAAGGTAAATGATGATGCTATGATGATATGAAGGATGCTCGAGCATCCTCCTTACATGATACTTGTCATCCGAAAGATATAGACTCGCGTGATCGTTTTCTCATATTCATTTGCATATATAGAAATTTATATATTCACATTTCTGCATCCATTCATATATGCCCACGTGATCTCTGATATGAACATGTTTTCATATAATACCCATAAGAACATGATTATGAATAAGTGCACTCAGCCCGAGAACATGTAACAAGAAGAAAAAAATAGAATCGAGCCCAAGTTGCAATTAGTTTACTTGAACTGGATGATAGGAGCTTATCAACACCCCGGAAGTTTAGGGGTGTTCAATGTTCATCCAATGTATCTGCACTCTCAGCTTTCTGGAACAGTGAATCATTCGCTTGGGTGCACTCGTTCTACAACGATCTCGTGACATTTTTCTACAAGAAGTCGTTAAGAAGGTAAACCGGGACTGAAATACGAGCCTGATTTTCACACATGACAAGCAAATATGTACTATGCAAATGAGGAAAGCTTTTCGAGAAAACTTTCCGATGATAAATATCAAGGTTGGTGAAATAATCCCACAGTGAGTGTAAGTTATCCAATTCATTCGAAAGATTGGATCAACCTATGCACAGCAGAAACTAAGAGTGAATACCCTGATTTTGGGATAGAGCTCACATACAACAAAATTTGCTGCATGTGAGTAATCAATACTCTGACAATTTGGTACAACTGTCTCTATAAAGTCGCATCAGTCTAACTTGACTGTCTCACTACCCATCAGTTGAGTCTTTAATAATAACACAGGCCAACAATTCCCAGAACCAGAAACCACACCTAGTGTACCCGAAGGCTTTTGCTGCGTTGAATCCGAATCCGAACTCAGAAAAATGCCAGCACCCTCAGTTTTCAAGATATTCTAACCTAGAAGGGTCGAAAACACGTTATTTTGATGTATTTTAGGCCCCTTAAAATCGCGTGGGAATTTTTTTCCCCATAAAATGACGATAGCAACGTGAAGAACTACTTTTCACCTTCAAAATGCAAACTATAACGTTGCGATACGATCTTTTTCGGCCAAGATGTGGCCAATTGAATTATAAAAAATTTCACTTTTTACGGATTTTTTTTCCACAAAAATATTTGTTCGGGAAATAAAAGTAGCAAAACCATGCCTTTACAGCTTGTTGTATGTTGATATAACTCCAGACCACCACAGCCCGATGTCAAATAACCCTGAGCCCTGTATCTTCCGATTCTATAACCCCAACCCTGCACAACCCGATTTGTTCAACCCTCGAGCCCAGTAACCTGCTATGCAATAACCCCAGACACCCCCAAAACAAATTTCCTTAACCCTCGGGTCCAGTAACCTGCTATGCAATAACCCCAGACCCTAAGAATCCAATTCCCTTAACCCTCGAGCCCAGTAGGCTACTATGCAATAACCCTAGACCCTCACAACACTATTTCTTCTACCCTCGAGCCCAGTAGGCTAATATGCAATAACCCTAGACTCGCACAACCCAAAATCCTTAACTGTCGACTCCAGTAAGCTGCTATTCTATAACCCCAGACCTCAACAACTCGATTTCTTAAACCCTCGAGCCCAGTAGGCTACTATGCAATAACTCCAGATCCCAAAACCAAATTATCTTAACTCTCGAGCCTAGTAGGCTGCTATGCAATAACCCCAGACCCCTAAAACCCAATTTTCTTAACCATCATACCCTGTAACCCAGTAAGTATTGCATAGCAGGGCTCGAGGCTTAAGGGAATCGGGTTGTGGTGATCGAGGGCTATGAACTCACAGGTAACTGGGCTCGAAAGTGAAGGAAATCGGGTTGTAGAGGTCTAGGGTTATAGACTCGCAGGTTACTGGTCTCCAGGGTTAAGGAAACTGGGTGGGGGGGGGGGGGGGGCGGGGGTTATTGCATAGCAGGTTGCTGGGCTCTAGGGTGATGAAAATCGGGTTGTGGAAGTCTCAGGTTGTTGCGTAGCAGGTTACTGTGATCGAGGTTTATGGAAATCAGGTTGTGGGGGTCTGGGGTAAAAGTCTCGCAGGTAACGGGGCTCGGTGGTTAAGGAAATCGGGTTGGTCTGTAGACTCGCCGGTTAATGGTATCGAGGAATAGGGAAATTGGGTTGTGCGGGCCTGGGGTTATTGCATAGCAGGTTACTGAGCTGGATTAGGGAATTGAGTTTTGGAGGGTCCGAGGTTATTTCATAGCAAGTTGATGGGCTTGAGAAATGAGGCAATCGGGTTTCGGAGGTCTAGGGTAACTGCATAGCGGTTACTGGGCTCGAGGGTTAAGGGAATCGGATTGTGGGGGTCTGAGGTATTGCATCGTAGGGTACTGGGCTTGAGGGTTAGGCAAACTGGCTTGTAAGGGTCTGGAGTTATAGAGTCGCAGGTCACAGGACTCGAGGATCAAGGAAATTAGGTTGTGGGTGTTTGGGGTTATTGCATAGCAGGTAACTGGGTTCGTTGGTTGAGGAAATTGGATTTTGGAGGGTTTGGAGTTATTGCATTGCAGGTCACTGGGCTCAAGTGTTAAGGCGATCGGGTTATGGGGCTGGGGTTATTGCATAGCATGTCACTGGGCTTGAGGGTTGAGGAAGTTGGGTTGTAAGGGTCTGCGGTTATTGCACAGCAGCCTTCTGGGCTCAAGGGTTGAGGGAACTAGGTTGTAGGGGCCTGGGATTATTGCATAGCAGGTTTCTGAGTTCTATGGTTAGAAAAATCGGATTTTGGGGTATCCAGGGTTATTGCATAGCAGGTTACCGGGCTCGAGAGTTGAGGGAATGGGTTCGTGGAGGTCTATCATTATAGACTTGCAGGTTACTGATTTCGAGGGTTGAGAAAATCAGGTTGTGGAGGTCTGGGGTTATTACATAGCAGGTATCTGGGCTAAAGGGTAAAGGATATTGGGCTCTGGGAGTCTAAGGTTATTGCACAGCAGGTTAATGTTATCGAGGGTTAAGGAAATTAGAGTGTGGGTTTCTGGGGTAATAGACTCGCAGGTTACAGGGCTCGGTGGTTAAGAAAATCGGGTTGGAGGGGCTATGGCTATAGACTCGCAGGGTACTGGTTTCGAGAATTAAGGAAATTGGTTGTGGGAGCCTGGGGTTCTTGCATAGCAGGTTACTGGGCTCGAGGGTTAAGGAAATCGAGTTGTGGGGGTCTCAGGTTATAGACGTAGGTAACCAGGCAAGAGGGTTTAGGAAATCGGGTTGTGCGGGGCTGGGATTACACACTTGAAGGTTGCAGGGCTCAGGGGTATTCGACATCGGGCTGAGGGGGTCTTGGGTTATATCAGAATACAACAAACTGCAATTGACATGGTTTTACTCCTTTTATTTCCTGGGCAAATATTATTGTAGCAAAAATGATATCCGTGAAAAGTAAAATTTTTCATATTTGAATTCGCGTCATCTCGGCCGAAAAAAATCGTATTGAAAAGTTATAGTTTGCATTTTTAAGGTGGAGAGTACTTATCCACGATACCTCCATCAGTTTGGGTAGGAAAATTCTTTTGCGATGTTAAGGGGCCTTGAATACATCCAAATGAAGTGTTTTTGACCCTTTCAGATTAGAATATCTCGAGAACTGAGGGCGCTGGAGTTTTTTGAGGTCGGTTGTGGATTCAGCGCAGCAAAAGCCTTCGGGTGCAATAGGTGTCGTATCTGGTTCCGGACCTTCGGAAAATGTTGTCGGCTTGTGTAATCAAAGCTGGTGGCTTTCAATTCTTGAGACGATTGTGACGACTTTTCGAGAACAAAAGATGTTTCTATAAATGATTCTTGTGATAAGTTACTCCTCTATGTATAAGTCCTCTTGAACTGATGATAATTAGCCTACAACATTGAATTGACACTCTAATATCGAAAATCTACTAGTTCTGGAGTTTGTTGTCAGTGGTTGTGACTCCAAAATGGATTAAAATCGCAAAGCAGAACTTAATCCGAAAAAAAGAGGTGGATGCACAGAGTTAGTGGTTGAGGAAATTCAATATTTACGAAGGTAACCGCAAGAATCAACTCATCAAGAATGTGCTCTTAACTACGGAGAGCGCGTGTTTGTTCATTTCGACCATGCAGGAAAAGTAGAAGAATAGAAATGCGCATACATCAATATCATCCCCGCACTATTCTAAGGACCAAGTTACTTTGCACATACATTAGGTGCACGGAATGGCTGACTTCCGTTGTGGGCGTTGCAAAAAATATTGTGACTAACAATAATGTTTTCTGGAATGAGGTTCGTGACTTAGCAAACTAGGTTGCTGAAACGATCTGTAGAAGTCAGTGGGATGAGTTTAATAGGATGGTCAAGAGGAAGAGAGAAAGAGACAGCAGCTAATGATGATAGATGATCTCTCTACGATAGAACCGTATATAAAGCTATGCCGCGTGATCTTGATGTCAAGCATGTTGAAGCTGCGGAAGAGCCGAACGCACCTGGAGGAGTTGAAGCACTTCAGAGAAATGCTGTAACGAATCGTGCAATACAATCGGTTATAGACTTGTCCGATCGTATAAGCGATCAATGCTTAACGCAATTATCCGTTGGCTTTCTAAGTCAACAATGCTTGCTCGTTTCTAGTGTGGTTTAACTTCCATGATGACTAGCTATTACTGTTTCAATTGTTTCCTGAGAGCAATCTTGCCTCCTTTAAACTGGGTAATAAAATACAGAATTTGTAGATGTCTCATTAGTTGACTATGAAATTCTACAAGTATTGAAAATGAAATTACAATTTTTATTATTAGGTTCACAAAGGTGGTCTCATGCCACGCCTTGGATTAAGCTTTTTTTCTCTTTGGAAACATCTGTTATTCCCTTGATAATTATGAGCAAGGACCATCTTAAAAGAGGTCTTTTACTTCAACAGAGAACGCCATGATTTCCAACATTTGCATATTATTATTATTTATATCCATCGAGTTCTATCAGGGACAAATAAATTTGTTGAACTTGATGATTTTTATGTGACCGAAATAAACGGTAGTGATTCGTCACTTGATTTGCACCCCATTTGAACAATCCATGGGAAAAGATAGTTCTTGGTTCGAATCAATGAAAGGTAATAAATCATTTGTTTTTTCAATAAAGATATTTCTGAAGAAATATTCATATCATGTATTTCTGATTGAAAGAATCTATTTTTCTTATACATTTTTCGGAACAATTGGAATAATTTTTTCCGTCTTCCTAGAGTTTCTTTATGAGTTCATGCTAATTTTTGTCAATTTTTATCCAACAAAGAATGCTCAAGTTTCGTCCATATTGTGAGGAATTGCGTTTTCAGTTTGAAATACTGATCCAACAATTATCCAGATTTACACCCTCTTCAAAAAAGTTATTCGCAGTCTTGTTGCCAAAGTCTGTAACCCCCCCGAAATGTTCGAAAACCAAGTTCATTTGAATTCTCCACATTATTCCATCAAATTCAGTATCGAAAATCCCCTCCAAAAATAACTTTTGCGTTTGCTCCTGCTCTCAGTCCCTCTCTGCTATGTGGTATTGTAAAGGAAACTGTCTATTGTCAGTAGAAAAAATGAAAAGCCTAGTCTTAGAGAAACTATCTGAACTCCTTCCTTACGGTATCATATACCCAAGAAAAACTTTCCAAGAGGAAACTTGGGGAGGTTAGAGAAATTTCGTAATAATGCATTCGAAAAAAGACCCAGATCAAAGGTATGCCGGAAGATATTGATATTTTCATAAATCATAAAAAGGAGATAACATTAAATAAATAATATTTGAACTATTTTTCTTCATGAACTGGATTGAATTTAATGCC